>JARYGA010052722.1:0-86611 GCA_030545235.1 Helianthus tuberosus | reverse complement strand
CACAACCATCACACTACTCAAGCTATTTTAACGCTATACCATTAATGCATGTTATACGTGGCTTATGAATGCTTGTTTGTTATGTTTACACATGGAATGCTGTCTACCTGCCTTAGCAACGATAGTACTATAGTTTGGACTCAGCACCCGTTCACACGGGGGTTGTTAAGGATCTTTTACTTGCATGGATTACGGTGGTAATCATATATTGCGAACTGCCTCGGGCAGTCAACCCGCAGTCATTGGTATCGATGGATCTATGTCGATAACTAACGTGCTTCATTTCACTATGTGTATGTGCTGGTTATGCGTAAACGAATTCGAACTCTATATGCTATTATCAAACTTGTATGCTCACCTTTACATTATATGTATTGACTTTATTTTAACGTATGCGACAGGTGCTTAGGATGCATATGTGGTAGGGAATGGAAGCTAGAATAAAGCTTTAGAGCCCAACAAATAGTTGTCTGTAGATAACTTATTAGGGGCCTCTAGAAGCAGATAAACAATTGCTACTTATTTAAATCTGAGTTGTCGGAACAGAATATTTGTTTTGATGTTGCCTGTAATAACTTGTTTGACTATTTATGATACGGTATGGGACGTATTGCTTTAATTAAATGGTAATGATAGTTGTTATGGAAACTTCTGGACAATCTGTTTCGCTCAGTGCCACGCCCCGATGATTCCGCCATCGGTTGGGGTGTGACATCTTAGCCTACTATCATTGTGTTATAGGTTTCTAACCATTACCAAGAGTTTAATAAGGGTTTTAGCCATGGAAATGGGTTGCATTTAATGGTTTGGGTCGAATTTGAAAGGACCCAAAACATGATTTCCATAGTTTTTTATATGTATTTTGACTAATCTTAAAAAAATCATATAAAATCAACCGTTTATCCGATTTGGGTGTTCTATACCTTTTCGGAAAGCTTATGAAGTAAATTTTTACTGTTTTCAATCATAAGAAACAAATGTGGTTGTTAAATAGGCCAAATAGGCGAATTAAAACTGCTGTTCAGAACTTGAAAGCTGTTGAAAAATGAAAATATAGTTGCTGAGCTGATTTTATAAAAATCATAGAAAATTCGTTAGAAGGTGTACCTTATATGCTTGCGAAGGTATTGGAGCGTTCTACGATCCATCTTTGAACATGTTGATCTAATTCAGATTTTAAACGGGTCAAAATGGTCAATTACAGCAGGTGAATAGAAAATCGCTGCACATAAATAATATTCTTATTAACCAAGAAAAAGGCATAGGATTGTATATACTTGCTTTAGGCATGAAGTATTGATTGTTGGGAACAAATAGCACTTTATGTGACATGCTTAAAGTGTTTAAAATCACTTACTAACTAGTTGTATAAGTAACTTCACTAACGGGTCGAACGGTTAGTGAATGAAAAGAATTATGGTATGAAACTAGTTATTGAATATATTGCATGCTTTGATGATAAGTGTGTAAAAAAAAGGGGGTCCATAGGGTGATGGCCATTATATAGAATGACCAATCTAACCATCTTATGGATGTTATGATATAGTTGACTTTAACCAAGCTAGGTGGGAGCTTGGAAAGGAACGGGTCAAACGGATCATGGATGCGAAGAATGTTTGCGCGGACGCGAGGTAAGTAAAGCTTGCACCCAATTTAAGTGTACGTATTTATTTTATAGGTGATAAATATGACAACAGATTGTATCCGAATATCGGTTCCGATACGAAACAATATGAGTCGGAACGAATAAAATGATAAAAAAAACCATGTTTAATGGCAAAAAGGGGCGAAATGGGTTAAATAATGAAATGGTAAATAAATACCATTCAAATATAAGTGCAAAATGTTTGGTTATTTAGACGAAACGGGTCAAATGGTAATGTTAACACCATTTGACGAATAACGACTAACAATTGCTTGTCGAGTCCGATGCTCACAGGGTAAAACGGCTTATGGAATTTGCGTTGCTATGAATCAGCAAATTATTAAGGCAATGTATTAAAACAGGTCAATACTTTGACCCGAGCCAGGTACGCGCAAATTGGCGGAGTATAAGAGACATTTTAATGTGGAAATGTGATGTGTGGAAATAGAAGAGCGAGATTTGAACTTAAATGTTTAAATCTCCTAAACGGGTCAAAATGAATTATGTGCATAGCTTGGGTATTGGTCGCATAATTCATAAAAGTTATGTTCATGAGTTAAAGACTTTTGAGTTAACAAGTAGTCCAAGGTTTTATGATGATTTAAAATGATTTAGAAACAAGTCGTTTAATAGATTATGAAACGGGTCGAATAATTGTATAAGAGATTTATAAGTCGTTAACTTATAAATCAACATCGTTACAAACCTTAGTGTTGATTACATAGGAGAGTGCATTACAGTCAATACGAAACAAGAATCGCGTAAAACTGATGTGTAGTTTGAAAGTTATGCATATTTATGTTAAACATAGGAAAAACACATAGCTGGGCAAAAAAAAAAAAATGCAGGTTGCAGAAACAAACCTACTGGAAAATGGTGACCCTCGCGCCACGCGACAGAATTAAGAAACCCTGTCGCGGCACGCGACAGGGGTATAACTTGCAGATTTTGTTTGTTTCGCTTATTTGGCTCAAAGTACTTGAAGAAACATATTATATAATTATCAAAACTAACGTTTGTGTTAGTTTTGATTACAGGTAAATGATATCGGCTAACTGGATGAAGATCAAGCGCCTAACAAGAACCGAACACACGATAAATGAAGCTTCCGCATTTGAGTTTAAACCTTGTTATCAAAAGTGAACTATGTAAACACTTATAACATGGTTGTTGGAACGTTTTAAACATGTCTGAATATTTTGATGTAAAAGTTTTTGTTGATTCGCATTTTTGATGTAAAATGCGTACTTTAATGATATAAAATAACGTTAAATTAGAATGGGTCTTACAAAGATGCTCAGTGGTTTGGGTTGTACTATAAATAGAACAGTACTTTGTACTGTTCCATTAGCTCTTTCTTCACAAGTCATTCTATACGAACAAATCACTGAGCTCAGGCTGAGGGGGAGTCTAGTGCATGCATGCAAGTTGTTTTGTTTATTGTAATTTGATACAATCATTCCATTCAATGGAAAACATGTTTGCTTATAACTATTCTTCCTTGATTGTGTAATCAAAGTTTATTTCCATAATTTCGCTGCACTTTAATTTTCTGTTTCACCTTCATTTACATTTATTTAAACTACACAATCTAAGAAACTCGGATCCTAAAAATTGGTATCAGAGTTTTGGACAGTCAAATTTGATCTAACAATCATTTTGACGTAAAAGTTCAGCTCGAATTCATTGATACTTTCAGTTGTTCGTATGTAGTTGAAAAAACAGAGTAAGGTATAATCACGTATAAAAGTTGATTATTCAAGACCTGTAAAACAACCAGAATGGCATCACAATCAAACGACACTCACAACACCGGGACTCTCTTCAAACCACCGATGCTTGTCAGATCCGAGTACAATATCTGGCAACGTCGGATGGGTCATGTCCTTGCACAACAAAATACCGGCTGTTGGAAGTCAGTCATCTATGGAGCACATGTTCCAAAGGTGCCTAGTGCTGAAGATCCCAAAGGCTTTGTGCCTAAAAGCCCTGAAAACTATTCAGAACAAGATTTTCAAAAAATTGAACTAGATGCAAAGGCTTTTAGCATAGTAGCCTCAGCTCTTCCTAATGACATTTATGCTGGACTGTTACACTGTAAGAGTGCCAAAGAGCTGTGGTACAGAAGAAGTGATAGAAAATAACAGGGAAGTTTTGAATCAACAGTATGAAACATTTTGCCATGTGAAAGGAGAATCACTAACACAACAGTTTGAACGTTTTAGTTGTCTCATTAGTGAATTGAAACTTGTTAATGTTGAATTTGTAAAATCAACTCTAAATAGTAGGTTTCTAAGGTCACTTCCTGAAAAATGGGACACAATTGCTTTTGTAACCAGAAATTCCGTTGGGTTCAAAGAACTAAGTCTGACTCAACTTCATGGTCAACTCCTCACTTATGAGAGAGAGTTAAACCAGAAAAAGAAGTTACAAGAGTCTGGGAAGGTAGCTGATGACTATACATTTGGTAGCACAACACTTCTTGGTCAAGAGGATTCTGGTAGTAGTAAGGATCAGAGTTATGATCATTATATTGACATAACTGCTGGTGGAGCCTTTAATAACTTTGATTCGTACTCAACTAACTATGCTTTCACAGCTAGTAGTGAAAACCAGAGTTTAGACAACTTATCCTTTAAACTCAATGATCTCCATCACTTTGATCCAACTGATCTGGAGGAAATGGATATTTTGCACCAACTTGCACTGTTGAGTATTAGAACCAGCAAGTTTTATAAGAGAACAGGGAGAAAATTTCCAGGGTTACATGGGAACTTGAAAGTAGGGTTGGATAAATCAAAGATAAAATGCTACAAGTGTAATAGGTTAGGTCATTTTGCTAGAGAGTGTAGGAGTCAAAATAATGGACCAATCATCACACATCCTAGCCCTAGACCTCAAAATAACCAAAACACTGTGCATTATTCCCAATATGCCCCTGCTGCTCATTATGCACACCCTGTAACACCTGTTCCTATGCACTATGTCCAAAGCCCTGTTCCACAGATACAGTATGTCCAGGCTTCAGCTCCTCAGGTTCAGGTGCAATAAGCTGCACCTCAACAAGTTACTCAAACATCTGCTCAAACATATCAGCAAAGCTTCTTTACCCAAGGCTTTATTGATTGGAGTAGCTTGCCTAAAGATTTAGCTGATGAAAACTTTGCTCTATATGCTAAGAATGATGTTTCTAGTGATGAATTCTGTTTTGCAGCATTAGAGTCTATCCCAGAAGGGCTGGAAACTGAAGAGGGGGAATCAGTACTGAAATAGTGGATGCAATTGCTGAAGCAGTGGTTACTGCTGTTGTTGGTGAACAACTGTTGGAAAACAAACCTAAGCCGCTGATAGAGCCATTGTTTGACCCATGGTCTGTTGAAGAAGAGAAGAAGAAGCCCAAAGAATGTGAGAGTGTCTGTGACTGTGCCATGATGGCTGCAGCTAAGGTATCACCTCAGGTCCTCAAAAACCTATGTTCAGACAAATGCATCATAGCATTTGCAAATGTTAAAGAGGTGAATGAAAACCTTAGAGACAAGATCTTAAAGGATGAAATACAATTTGAAAAGTCTGTTAAAGCGCTAAATATCTAATTGTTAGAAAAGGATAATGAAGTTTGCAGCCTCAAGCATGAGTATAGCATAACCAAGGACCAACTCCAGGCAATGATAGAAAAATATCAAACCTGTAAAAAGGAGTTTGAATCCACCCAAATCACATGTGAAAAATGGGTGGAATCCTGTAAAGGTTATGAAGTTATGCTTGAAAAACAGATTAGAAGCAATGTAAAATTTGGCATAGGTTTCAGGAAAAATGACCAATTTGAAAACACTGCTATAAATGAGTCTGTTCAAAACACTGTTGAGATAATACCAACAAACAAGGATGGTCAAGAAATAAAAATAACTAATAAAATTGGTAACAAAATCACTCTTGAAAAACCAGAGGGGTCCTCAACCTTTGAGGAGATTGAGAAATACCAATGTAAACCCACTTGGTCAGATGAGTGTGACATCCTTGAGAATTTCAAACCAATGGATTTTTCCATAGTGGATGGTGTGAAAGCACCAAAGGCCAAGGTAATTCCTCTTAAGGACATCCCAACAGTGGTTCAAAACTCTGTTGCAAAGGAGTCTGAAAAGAGGAAGAAGAGAGAAAAAGTTAAAAATTTGTTTTGTGACTTTTGTGAAAGGAAAAATCATTTAACAAAAGATTGTTTTCATTTAAAAGCCTATGACATTAACAAAACAAGCATCATTGAGCCTTCAAAAAGCTGCACCATCTATGGAAAATCAAATCATCTCACTCATGAGTGTGTGTACCTCCAAACCTTTGAGGTTAAAAAGAAAGAATTCACTGCAAAAACACCCATGAGTTCATCAAATTAACCAATCAAGAAACAACCATTTGTGTCTGTCCAAACAGCTGTTACAAAACAGCTGAACAAAAGCACTATTCCAAGAGATGTGCAAGTGACAGATGCACCACGTGCCAACCAATTCTGAAGAGGAAAAGGTCAACCTCCATACTAAAGGGTCCCACATGTTTATGAGGTTTACAAAAATCCTTCTAAACCAAAAGTGAACAGGCATCCCTTTGGATATCAACAGCTGATAGGAAATGGCTCCCAACAGTGGTTAGAGAGAAAGGTGTCAAAAGCTGGTCAAACACCTGAGCTAACCACTGTCCATGTTCATGGACTTGACTCTGACACTATTGTGACCCCATCCAAAGCCTTATTGGCTTTGGAGACCCTCCTGAACTAATTATTTACTTGATGTGCAGGGAGCTTCTGCATGCTTAGATAGTCTTTGGTATGTAGATAATGGAGGCTCCAGGCACATGACTGGATGTAGAGCCCTACTCAAAGAATTCAAAACTCATGGAGGGGGTGATATATCTTTTGGTAATAATAGTAAGGGAAAGGTATTGGGGTCTGGAACTGTTTAGTCTGGAAAAGTCAAGTTTGAAAATGTCAATCTCATTGACAATCTAAAATCCAACCTCCTTAGTGTCTCACCAATGAGTGACAACGGTTATGGGTCATTCTTTACTAAGGAGAGTTACAAGATTGTTGGATCAGAAATGGTCAAAAAGATTGAAGAAATAATAAAAACTGGAAAAACCCAACTTGTTGCTCAAAGAAGTGGCAATGTTTATGTAGTTGATTTGTCAAAAGAGAGCCCTATGACTGATGCCTGTCTGTTCTCAGCTGCCTCTAACAAAGAGACATAACTATGGCACAGAATATTGGGGTACACAAATCTCAAGACAATCACTGCTTTGTCAAAACAAGGCCTTGTAAGAGGTCTCCCAAAAAAATTGTTCACCTGTCCTGAGCATTGTGTTTCCTGTTTAAAAGGAAAACAACATAAAAGCTCATTTAAGTCCATTGAAGAGTCCAAAATAACCAAGTGTTTGCAAATGCTGCACATGGATTTGTTTGGCCCAGTAAAAATCATGAGTCTTAAAAAGAAAAGATATAGTTTGGTAATTGTAGATGATTTTTCTAGGTTTACATGGACTTATTTCTTACATTCTAAAGATGAGACTACAGGCATTTTGCAAGACTTTGTCAAACAGGTTGAAAAGCAATTTGACTTGCCAGTAAAAGTCTTTAGGAGTGACAATGGCACAGAGTTCAGAAATAGGGAGTTGGATGAGTTTTGTGTGTCAAAGGGGATTGTAAGGCAGTACAACATCCGAAGAACACCAGAACAAAATGGGGTTGTTGAAAGGAAGAACAGAACTTTAATTGAAGCAGCCAGAACCATGCTTGCAGATTCAGGTTTGCCATTAACTTTCTGGGCAGAGGCTGTAAACACTGCCTGCTATGTCAAGAACATAGTTTTGATCAACCTCGGGCATCAAAAGACTGCCTATGAAATTCTGTATAAAATCAAACCACTAATCTCATACTTTAAAGTATTTGGCTGCCCATGCTTCATTTTAAACTTAAAAGACTCAATTTCAAAATTTGCAGCCAACGTAGATTGTGGCTATCATTTGGGATACTCAACCACTGCCAAGGCCTACAAAGTGTTTAACACTAGGACTAGGTGTGTGGAAGAAACTTTGAAAGTAAAGTTCAATGAACTTTCTTCAATGAAAATCCCTGCAAACCCTGCTGAGTTATTTGATCTTGATAAATTCATTTTGAAAATGTTTTTTTCAAGACTAACAGTGCAGGTTCACCTCAAACTTGTGACACCCGTGTCACTTCAACCATCAAACAAAGACCAAACCAATAAAATATTATATTTCATACTTGGGATTTGTATAAATATATGTATCATTTCCACATATCAATTATTGTTCAATTTCAAGCCTTAAATCGCTTTCTGGAAGGTTATACGCGCACTGATGCGTAAATATAACAAGTTTAATGCAACAAACACTCCGGAATAGTGACTTAGGCTTAACATACCTTAAATAACCTTTACATAACTTAGAAATAAGTTTTGAAGGCTTTGGTATGGCAAAATCAAGTTTAATCGCTTACAGGGACTTAATTCGACAAACTGCGAAAGTATGACGATTCGTACTAAAAACAGACATTCCGGAACATGACCATAAGTTAAACATACCATAAATATCCTTTACATAGCTTAGAAATAGGCTTTGAGGGGTTGGGTATGCTAAAATAAACTTTTGGGTCATTCAGGGACTAAAAGCGTCAAAAAGTGCATAAGTTTGCACTTTCGCGCATAACTTACGTTCTGAATACATCCGGACATCCAAAAATTTATGTAAGCACTAAAATATTTTATTTTAGTGTTTGGCATGAGAAAAATCCATTCGTCGCGTCATTTGGATCGTTTTTCGCGCTTATGCGCATTTCGTCGTAATTAAGCGAACATCGCGATCATACGACCAAACGAACCAACATTCGGAATATTTTTGAGCAAGTTTCATGTCCACAATGTTTAGGCATTGTTTGGTTGTTACTCAAGGACTACTAAGCAATCTCAAGTGAGTACATAGACCCCTCTTTTACTGTTTTCAACTGTTTTGGGGTGAAGCATGTGTACCTATATGTTATTTTCATGATTTCAAAGTATAATTGATTATACATGTTATTACTTATCATATGACAAACTAAATGACTATCTATGGTTTAAACACTGATTTCTCAAAGAACATAAAATAAAATGTTGAATTGTACTTATTTTATGTTCACCAAACCGATTGGTAGTATGATATAGCGCTATAGGACTAGACACCCCATTCCTGTTGTCATGGAATGTCTGAAACCAATTTGTTTCTCCATCCAAATAGGGATTGCCTTGGTGGTATTCCTATAGTCTCAAAGGTGTATTTTGATGCACTAGGTCTGAATGAATTCTTAAATCACATTATTTTTGTATATTGAGTTATACTCCCAAAAGTATAGTTTGATATGCTCCCATATGCGATATTGTACAAAACCAACATATATTTTGTTAATCATCCAAAGCATATTTTGATATGTTATTTATGAAACCAAAACATAGTTTAATATGTTATTTACAAATCCAAAGTATACTTTTAATATGCTACTATAAGGTTATTCGTTTAACCTTACATTATTTTACAAAGCATAACTTTTGATTTATTCAAACACTTTGTTTTGTACATTTTTACTTGTGGTTTAAGTAGTTTCATTTTACTTACCATACATAACTTTTGTTTACACATTACATGGTTTACATTTAACTTGGGTTATACAATAACATTGGACTATTGGTTTAAACATGAACATTCTATAT
Source organism: Helianthus tuberosus (assembly GCA_030545235.1). Classification (NCBI taxonomy): domain Eukaryota; kingdom Viridiplantae; phylum Streptophyta; class Magnoliopsida; order Asterales; family Asteraceae; genus Helianthus; species Helianthus tuberosus. The sequence goes on along the minus strand of JARYGA010052722.1, from coordinate 77,218 downwards.
TGGTGGTTTGGTTTGAGTAAGTGACTTAAGTAACGAGGCGTGTGTAATATGATACAAGCATGGTGGATGCGCCGCTGGTACTTCCTATATATAAGTGTTTGTATGGTATTACATATCGTAGCGTTATTTGAATCATTTCAATTTAAGTCATATAACATTTTATACAAATAACATACTTTTCATAAGACATTGTTTTACAACAACTTATCTTATACAAACTCATTTTTACTTGGTTATTCATTTAACCTTACATTACTCTTTTACGTATCATCTACTTTATCATCACTTTTCGAATGATTTATAAAACAAAACATTTTACAAGGATCATGACTGACTTTTGTTAAACAACTTCTTCTAAACTTATAAGTCATGAATCCTATATTCACAAAACCTATGTATCTCACAGGCATTTTTATGCTGACGTACCTATTTTTACATATGTTTCAGGTGCTGTCTTGAGATGATTGTTGATACATGCTACATTTAGTATGGACTCGTGCCTTAGCGACTTTAAAACTTGGAAGATCATAGTTGTACTTATTTGATTGTATTAAAACAATGAGTTCATTTATTCAATAAAACAAAACTATTTATTCCATGGTTAAGAAACAATGATTCTGTTACAACACTCCCCGACGTTTCTGCCACGTCTTGTGGTTTTACGTGGTCGGGGTGTGACAGAAAAGTTGGTATCAGAGCCAATGGTTATAGGGAATTAGGTTATTAGTAATGCTTTGACCTAGACTATAACCTTCCTAGGACCCTAACACAAGTTTTCTTGTGTTTAGTTTTAAAACAATACCGTCACTTATTCTTAGGTGACAACCACAATAAGAACACATATTTCTATCCCGCTTTGAAAACTAATCATCTGTTCTAGTATGATTTATTATATGGTTTTGAACCCTTTAAGTTTTCAAAATCCCGTCAAAGTTAGTCTAAATAATGTGAACACGTGCAAACTGGAAGGGTGGGTGCCTGTACTCTGAGCTTTCTATCTAAGGCTAGAGTGTTGTACAAATCCGCAATATCGGACCAGTCACTCTTACCTGGGAACTCTTGGGGTGAGTGTCCACCTATAGGCAAGCATGTCTTCGCGATACATTATTTTTGACCTATTTACTTTGATTAATCATCAGGGTCGTTTGTTGCTTTGTAGTAACAAACAAATGACCACCATCCTTGCTTTCATCAGATTGTTTCATCTCATTCTTTTCGTCTAATTCTCTCACTCGTTTCCTTTCATGTTCCTCTTTTAGAATGCCTCCTCGACGCGACAATCAGATGGCGAATGCCGAACTGGCGGAAATCATCGCGCAGCAAATGGCTGCTGCCTTCCCAAATCTTTTTGCTCAAATGAATCAAGCCATCAACAACCATAATGCTCCATGCAATTTCAAGAGTTTCAATTCGGCTAAGCCACTCAAGTTTAGTGGTTCTGAAGGAGCAACTGGGCTCCTACAATGGTTCGAGAGCACTGAGAGTACGTTTCGTCACGTTCAGTGTCCTGAAAATCGCAAGGTCGAGTTTGCCTCCAGTGTGTTTCAGAAGAGGGCTCTTACATGGTGGAACAGAATTATGAGGGACCGCGGTGCTGAGGTTGCATTAGCACAGACTTGGGCTGAACTTAGGGCTCTTATGATGAAGGAGTTTTGTCCTCGTCATGAATTGAGAGCTTTAGAAAGGGAATTCGATGACCTGAAGCAAGACAGTGGAGAACATCGAGCCTATACTGACCGCTATGAGGAATTGAGCCTGTTATGCCCTACTATGGTTACGCCTCCGGATAAGGCGATTGAGAAATACATTGATGGTATTCCTGACGTAGTTTAGGATATCGTTACTGGCAGCAACCCTACTACTGTCAGACAAGCCATTGAATTGTCTGCCACTCTGACTGAATCCCATATCAGGAAGGGTAAGCTGTTTCGGAAGGGCGACCCAAGACCATCTGACAAGACTGCTCAAGTAGAACCAAAGGAAAAATAGGCTGAGGTATCCAAGAAGAAGAAGCGCAAAGCCTCTCAAAATTTCGCTGTAACTGCTCAAGATAAACAGGTTGCACCAAACCAGCCAGCACAACCTCGCAAAAGGCAAAACTATGTTGGTACCGCACCTTTGTGCAACAAATGCAACCGTCATCATCTAGAGCAAGAGTAGTGTCACAAATGTACCCATTGTGGGCGGTTGGGACATTTGATCAATGTTTGTCGTTATACAAATCAAGCTGCTGTAAACCCTACTACTGTTCAAGCATGGTTTCCACCGGGGTCATGTTATAACTGTGGTGACCTTACTCACTACAGAAACAATTGCCCAAGACTTGTTAACGCACCTCCAGCGCGAGGACTGGCATTTAACATCAATGAGGCAAACGGGAACAATGATGCAGCAGTGAACAATTAGTGTTTTGTAATTCCTTGGTTGTTATCTTTTGACACTTCAAGACAATTCGGTTATTACATAAATAAAGATTTGTTGTTTTATTTCTGCAAAATTTATACGATTGTGTGAATGTTTGATGCAACCTTATGATGTCAACCCAAAGACAAACTACTCGTGTGGTTCTGTCATTTTATGATCACTTGTGATCTCCCCAAGAACCTTAAATACTCATTTCTTTTAAGAATCAAATCCAAATTCCTCTTAAGATCCTTCTATCTTTATAGATAGATCCTTGAAAATGATTAAAGTGCCAAATGAAATCCATGGATTGGATTCCTAGTGTGCTTTAAATATCCGTGCCCGAAGATAACAAATTAAAGAATCAAGTTAACTAATTTTGTGCTTATGTGTTTCTTACATGTTTTGTGGTTGTATGTGATCCATCCAAATCCTCGTAGAATCTTTCATATCTCATATGAGGAATTCATAGTAGGATATCCAAAGTTACTATCTTAAATCCTTAATGGACTTCTACGTTGTAGTTAAGTCCCTTGGGTTTTAAAGTACTATTCTAAAATTGGACCCCTTGAGTGGTCTAGATAAACAGTTTGATTTGAAAATCTGATTAGAAATATCATGTGATGATATAATAAAAAAGATCCCTTAAGTGGTCTATTTAAGGAGATCGTACGACGGTCTAGTTAAGAAGATCATGTGTTGATCTAGTTAAAAAGATCGTTCGTTGATCTAGTTGAAAAGATCCTTTGGGGGTCTAGTCAAGTCGCTTCTTGTTTATTCAATTGATTTTTTCCCCTACGCATTATGAAATGAACTGTGCGGACTGTGCAAGGAATTAAGTAATTATGGAGGCCTACATAATTATGGAAGTTCAGTGCACAGAAACCACAAGAATTTTTTGTCATGTGTTAAGACCTATAGTGACAAGAATAATGATACGGGAGAAGTCTTAGACCTTGACCGATGTCATTTTATCTTACACTCCCCAATTCTGATTTCAAGCACGCACAAGTTTCCTATGATAAGTCTTCAGGGGAAATGTTCTTTTGTCCGTAATTCAAAATCCCATGTTTTGTTACTACAAGGACTTCACTTTGAGGGTTAACAAATTCGCTAAGAATCCTAACATGGCCCAGATTTTTACTTAAGGGTTCAATGGATCTATTTGAAGGCGAAACCGTCACAGCTGTCTTCACAAGTTTCCTCTAGAATTAAATTTCGGGACGAAAATTCCTAAAGTAGGGGAGACTGTGACACCTGTGTCACTTCAACCATCAAACAAAGACCAAACCAATAAAATATTATATTTCATACTTGGGATTTGTATAAATATATGTATCATTTCCACATATCAATTCTTGTTCAATTTCAAGCCTTAAATCGCTTTCTGGAAGGTTATACGCGCACTGATGCATAAATATAACCAGTTTAATGCAACAAACACTCTGGAATAGTGACCCAGGCTTAAGATACCTTAAATAACCTTTACATAACTTAAAAATAAGTTTTGAAGGCTTTGGTATGGCAAAATCAAGTTTAATCGCTTACAGGGACTTAATTCGACAAACTGTGAAAGTATGACGATTCGTACTAGAACAAACATTTCGGAACATGACCATAAGTTAAACATACCATAAATATCCTTTACATAGCTTAGAAATAGGCTTTGAGGGGTTGGGTGTGCTAAAATAAACTTTTGGGTCATTCAGGGACTAAAAGCGTCAAAAAGTGCATAAGTTTGCACTTTCAAGCATAACTTATGTTCTGAATACATCAAGACATCCAAAAATTTATGTAAGCACTAAAACATTTTATTTTAGTGTTTGGCATGAGAAAAATCCATTCGTCGCATCATCTGGATCGTTTTTCGCGCTTATGCGCATTCCATCGTAATTAAGCGAACATCGCGATCATACGACCAAACGAACCAACATCCGGAATATTTTTGAGCATGTTTCATGTCCACAATGTTTAGGCATCATTTTAGGGCCTTGAAGTTGGCTTAACGGGCCATAAACGTGTCGAAATGAGCCTTAAACACCAACAGGGACTGAAACTGTCATTTTGGAAAACTTGTTTCTGATCAGACATGCCCAGGCGGGCCGCGTAAGCTTCTGATGTTCCTTACATGGGCCGCTAGGCCCTCCCAGACCAGATTCAATGAATTAAACAGCTGTTATGCACCCAAAACTCAATTCCACTTGTTGATACCTGATCATGGGGGGCCATTTTGAGTTGCCTTAATGTTCCAACACATGTACGGATGAGATGTAATCACGGTTTTCGAGAAACGATCCTAACGGTGGTCTTTTTCCTATAAATGCCCAACCCATTCACTTACAAAACCCACAAATCTGATCTAAGAATGCTCTAAGTTGAAGCCATTACTTCATACCTGAGCTACTTGGATCAAGATTAGCTTGCGGGGACCCTTTGTAAGTGTTCTTTCGTTCTTTTATCGCTTTTCGAGTCCGAAAGTCAAACTATGTTTGACTTTCTGCATTGACCAGTTTATGGTCAATGCGAAGTTCGTTTGAACTTCATAACGTGAGCGTAATCACGATGGTTATAGTCCCTAGTGACTATACCTACTGATTACCACGTTATCTCAGCTCAGTGACGAGCCGTAGTTTCGGCCAAAATACGTATTCTTGCGTATTTTGTAACCAAACTACTATTGGGTATCAAAACCGTTTGTTTTGATACCAAACCTGTTTTTTAAACTTAGTTAAGCATGTTTTAACATGCTTAGCTCGTCACTTTTAGTTTAGGGCTTATATAGGGTCGTAAGGTAAGCGATCTAAACAATCGCTTATACGTTCGAACCCGACCCATTTGGTCGATCATTAGGATCCGATCAAACATATTAGGTGACCATAGTTGTATAGGGAATAACCTTCCGAGGTTATACCTTATGGTCACATCGTTTGAGTAGTTGTATGATAGGTAGTATATATGCCTTAGGTAAATGACCAAAATGCCCTTTTTACGCCAAAATTCATATTAATCATAAGTAACATAACTTTTGACATCTAAACTGATTTGGCAACAATATTAGACATATTAAGGCATATTCTACTTTTCATAGTACTAGTTAGGCGGTCCGAACGCGTTTCACGCAAACGACGCGTTAAAGTAGCATAAGCTACCTAAACGGGTCGTAAGCACTTAGGTTAGGTTTCATTTTAGTATGTAGGCTTTGTTAAACCATATTACATGAGTCCCCATACTCATTTGGTTTACAAGCCCTCATTCTATCCGATCCTCTGATTTAGGTCCGGTTTATTAATATAGTTACCTATATTAGGTGCCGTTTGATTTCTGTGATCTCTAGCATTGTTTGGTTGTTACTCAAGGACTACTAAGCAATCTCAAGTGAGTACATAGACCCCTCTTTTACTGTTTTCAACTGTTTTGGGGTGAAGCATGTGTACCTATATGTTATTTTCATGATTTCAAAGTATAATTGATTATACATGTTATTACTTATCATATGACAAACTAAATGACTATCTATGGTTTAAACACTGATTTCTCAAAGAACATAAAATAAAATGTTGAATTGTACTTATTTTATGTTCACCAGACCGATTGGTAGTATGATATAGCGCTATAGGACTAGACACCCCATTCCTGTTGTCATGGAATGTCTGAAACCAATTTGTTTCTCCATCCAAATAGGGATTGCCTTAGTGGTATTCCTATAGTCTCAAAGGTGTATTTTGATGCACTAGGTCTGAATGAATTCTTAAATCACATTATTTTTGTATATTGAGTTATACTCCCAAAAGTATAGTTTGATATGCTCCCATATGCGATATTGTACAAAACCAACATATATTTTGTTAATCATCCAAAGCATATTTTGATATGTTATTTATGAAACCAAAACATAGTTTAATATGTTATTTACAAATCCAAAGTATACTTTTAATATGCTACTATAAGGTTATTCGTTTAACCTTACATTATTTTACAAAGCATAACTTTTGATTTATTCAAACACTTTGTTTTGTACATTTTTACTTGTGGTTTAAGTAGTTTCATTTTACTTACCATACATAACTTTTGTTTACACATTACATGGTTTACATTTAACTTGGGTTATACAATAACATTGGACTATTGGTTTAAACATGAACATTCTATATTGGTGGTTTGGTTTGAGTAAGTGACTTAAGTAACGAGGCGTGTGTAAGATGATACAAGCATGGTGGATGCGCCGCTGGTACTTCCTATATATAAGTGTTTGTATGGTATTAAATATCGTAGCGTTATTTGAATCATTTCAATTTAAGTCATATAACATTTTATACAAATAACATACTTTTCATAAGACATTGTTTTACAACAACTTATCTTATACAAACTCATTTTTACTTGGTTATTCATTTAACCTTACATTACTCTTTTACGTATCATCTACTTTATCATCACTTTTCGAATGATTTATAAAACAAAACATTTTACAAGGATCATGACTGACTTTTGTTAAACAACTTCTTCTAAACTTATAAGTCATGAATCCTATATTCACAAAACCTATGTATCTCACAGACATTTTTATGCTGACGTACCTATTTTTACATATGTTTCAGGTGCTGTCTTGAGATGATTGTTGATACATGCTACATTTCGGATGGACTCGTGCCTTAGCGACTTTAAAACTTGGAAGATCATAGTTGTACTTATTTGATTGTATTAAAACAATGAGTTCATTTATTCAATAAAACAAAATTATTTATTCCATGGTTAAGAAACAATGATTCTGTTACAACACTCCCCGACATTTCCGCCACGTCTTGTGGTTTTACGTGGTCGGGGTGTGACAAAACTCCTCCACTAGAAAATGGATATGAAGTGATAATTCCACAACAGAAATTCATATCCATTGCCAGAGCAACAGATGTTCAAAACAACTGTCAAAGCTCAGCCACTACCACATCAACAATTGTTGACCAAAGTAGCCCCTCAACCTCTGCCTCCATATCATCAACCACTGTTGATAAAGATCTGCCAACAGTGGATAAAAATCAACATGGTGTCACACAACTACCTCCTATCCCTCCACCTGCATTTCAAACAGTTGTTGGATCACTAAAGTCACCAACAGTTGTTAGCTCAGATGATTCACATCTGCAGTCTTCACCCTTTAATGCCATTGTTCCATACAAGGTAGATTTAATCTTCCTAAAGTATCATCCACCAGACCAAATCATTGGCAACATCAGTGAAGGGGTTCTCACCAGAAGTCAATCTCAAAACATCTGTCTTTTTGTTGGCTTTCTATCACTCCATCAACCAGTCAAGTACCAAGAGGCACTAAAAGACAACAGTTGGGTAGAGGCTATACAAGAAGAGCTCCAACAGTTTAAAAGACAACAAGTATGGGAACTTGTACCACTGCCAGAGGGTGTGAGTCCTATTGGCACAAAGTGGGTCTTCAAAAATAAAACTGATGAAAGGGGAATTGTTGTCAAGAATAAAGCAAGGCTTGTGGTTCAAGGTTTCAGACAGGAAGAGGGCATTGATTGTGATGAAACTTTTGCCCCTGTAGCAAGATTGGAAGCTATCAGACTGTTCTTGGCCTTTGCTGTCAACCACAACATAAAGGTGTTTCAAATGGATATCAAATGTGCATTCCTCTATGGTAAGATTCATGAAGAGGTATATGTTATTCAACCTCCTGGTTTTGAGGATCCATTTAATCCAAATCATGTCTACAAGCTAAATAAAGCTTTGTATGGCTTGAAACAAGCACCTAGAGCCTGGTATGAAACTCTTTCCACCTTTTCTACTCTCTATTGGCTTCACAAGAGGCAAAATTGACAAAACACTGTTTTTAAAATGGAGAGGGAAAGATCTGATGATTGTCCAGATTTATGTGGATGACATCATTTTTGGAAGCACATGTAACAAAATGTGTGAAGAGTTCAGACAACTCATGACAGCTGAGTTTGAGATGAGTGCAATGGGTGAACTACAGTGCTTTCTTCGTCTCCAAGTAAAGCAACAGCAAAATGGCACTTTCATTCATCAAAGCAAATATGCTAAAGAACTCTTAAACAAATTTGAGATGAATGATTGTAAACCATGTAGTACACCCATGGCAACCACCAAGTTAGTCATGACTGATGAAAAGGATGATTTGGTTGATCAAACCTTATATAGAAGCATGATTGGGTCTTTATTGTACCTAACTGCATCTAGGCCAGACATCATGTTTGCAACATGTGTTTGTGCAAGATCCCAATCAGCCCCTAGGAAGTCTAACCTCATAGCTGTGAAAAGGATACTTAGATAAATAAAAAGTGCTCCCACACTTGGTATCTGGTACCCTGCTAATGGGAATGTTAAGCTTTCAGGTTTCTCAGATAGTGACTTTGCTGGATGCAATGCAACAAGGAAGTCCACATCAGGAGGGTGCCAATTTCTAGGTGATTGCTTAGTATCTTGGCAAAGAAAAAAGCAAGCAGCTGTTTTGTCACACCCCCAAAATCCACATGCGGAGTACCACCGCTTGGAGGCGTGACATGACCAGGATCAAGCCACCAATCATATTGAACATATAAGTAATAAGTAAAGTAATCCATCACAATACAATTGGTGCTAAAACAAAAGCATAGCATAGGTAGCGGAAGCATAGTTATGAACATCCAACACAAGTGTTTAGTTTAAAAGAGTCATAAAGTTTTTCATCAAAACATCCACAATCCATGCCCACAACGATCGCGCCTCCCGTGCAAGCTCCAAGAGTACCTATGGTCCTGCAAGGCATGTAACAGAGAGTCAACAACTAGTTGAGCGAGTTCACAGTTAATAGTTTAGTTATAGTGTTCGTATCGTAAATCGTAAGTTCGTTTAGTAATCATGTATCGTATGTAATGGTATCGCGGCCCTCCAGGCATGTTTGCGAAGTTTAGTGGGGGTTTCCCATGTTCTCTAGACTAGTTATATTTGTATCGCGGCCCTCCAGGCATGTTTGCGAAGATTAAAGTATAGTTCGCGGCCATTCCAGGCATGTTTGCGAAGATTGTTCTAGTATCGCGGCCGATCCCGGCATGTGTGCGAAGAGAAGTATATGTATCACTAGTCTAGTAGTATCTACCATTGACCTTCCTCTCCCGAGGCCTATGGTATGTAATTCCGATAACTCTTAAGCATAAATAATCAATCAACCCATTCCCAACCCCGGGAATCCCATGCCTTGGTAGAAGTGTGAACTCACATTGGTTTGCTCGGTATGCTAAGTATGTGCTCACAGTTAATCAATCACGTCCTAAGGTATGCACGTATACATAATCAGTTTGTATTCAAGTTGTTTGCACGTAAACATCATCATCATGAACATCGCATTAATAACATTGAGTATCACATTGCACGTATTTGTAATCATACAAGTATTGCCTTTATTCATAACAGCAGTTAACTAACCCAGTTAAGTTTAACAGAATTAACCCAAGAGATCGAACAGATTATACATTCGGCGAAACACAGATTGGCGAAACACATTCTGTTTCGTCCCATCTGATTCGTAAAAAATGGTCTCGGCGAAACACATTCTGTTTCGCCAAGTCTGTTTCGTCGTCCGGTGTTTCGTCAAAACATCAGTTACGTCACCTACATAACAGTTGCAGAAATAACACAGAATCTTAATGCCCTAGTGGCCAACATCTATCAACCACCGCCAAGCATCATTGGACCGAAATAAAATCAAAGTTTCACATTGGACCTTTAATTCTCTTACAATTTGATAACATATAACAAACAATTAATAGTGAATATTTGACTAACATGTCCTGACAACACACACATGTAAACAAGAATTAAAGTTGCAAACAAATAAACCATATGCTATCTGACAAATTCATGTGCAAAAATGAGTGCAAAGCCGGTCATGTGGTTCTTATTCCTTTATTCATTTAATATACAAGATTCTTATGACAACCTTATCAAAACGTCACTAGGTTGTTTGATATGCTCAACACATGGGCCACCGTTTTTGTCAAGGTTATTCACCTTTGATTAGATCGAGAGCATCATGTCAGACCATATTTATATATCATGATCGGCTTACTTGAGTTTTGTGAGTTTGCGGACACTTTTGATTGGACCAATTACATTTAATGGTGTCGAACAAATATGAACTATAATCCTACACTTGCAGATCGGCCAAAAGACATATATCAAAATCAACAAACACATATATTCATAGCTTAAAGACAGATATACTAACCGAATGTGAGATGGTGATGTTCGCCGTCAGGTGCAAGTGAGAGGAGAAGAGTTCTAGGGTTTCTTATTTTTGCCCCAAAAGTGTGAAATAGAAGTCAGTGGATGTTAATATACTCGTGTTAACATGCTGGGCCCTTAATGGGCTTCGGCGAATCAATGGGCCGACGAAACACATTCGTTATATTATATCACAACGTACATAGTTACAAAGCAAACAAGTCAAACAACTAACAGTCAAAGTCAACGCGAAATAAATACGAAAGTGAAAGTCGGAAACTCGAGTTGTCACATTATCCCCAACTTGAAAGAAATTTCGTCCCGAAATTTAGCATGCGGTTACTGAGGAAGCTAAGTAAGTTGTATCGTTTACTGGTTTTCCTGGGGTGTCACATCATCCCCCCGTTGAGTTGGAATTTTGTCCTGAAATTTCGTAGTAGCTTCAGCCTCAGTAGTAGTTGCATTGTTTTCGAACAACTGGGGATATTTGAGTTCCATTTGGTCTTCTCGTTCCCAGGTATACTCTGGGCCACGACCGGAGTTCCAACGAACTCGAACAAGAGGTATTCTAGTGTTCTTGAGGACCTTAACATCCCGGTCCGTGATTTCAACTGGTTCCTCGATGAAATGCAACCGTTCGTCGATAGTGAGCTCCTTCAAAGGAACTATGTGGGTCTCATCTGACAGACACTTCTTCAGATTCGACACGTGGAAAACGTTGTGAACCGCACTGAGTTCAGCTGGTAAGTTTAGTCTGTAGGCCACTTTGCCTATTTTCTCTATGACTTCGAATGGTCCAACGTATCGCGGATTTAGCTTGCCTCGTTTGCCAAAACGAACCACACCCCAACCTGGAATTCGAGTAGTTTCCTGTCTTTATCGGCGTATGCTTTCTGACGGTCATGAGCTGCCGCCATGCGTTGTCGTATTTGAGCAATCTTTTCAGTAGTGTCAACTACCATTTCTGGACCTGTGATCTGACTGTCACCCACCTCTGCCCAACAAAGAGGTGATCGGCATTTACGCCCGTACAATGCCTCGAATGGAGCAGCTTTAATGCTGGTGTGGTAACTGTTGTTGTACGAAAATTCCACAAGTGGCAGATGTTTTTCCCAGCCCTTGCCAAAGTCAATTACGCACGCCCGAAGCATGTCTTCTAGAGTTTGAATAGTGCGCTCAGATTGCCCATCTGTCTGAGGGTGATAAGCTGTGCTCATGTCTAATCGAGAGCCAAAAGATTTATGCACTGCTTGCCACAGTTCTGAGGTAAAACGTGCATCACGATCGGAGATAATAGAGGTGGGCACCCCGTGCCTCGAGACAACTTCCCTAAGGTATACGTCTGCTAGAGTGGAGAACTTATCCGTTTCCTTGATAGCCAAGAAGTGAGCAGACTTTGTGAGTCGATCCACGATCACCCAAATAGTATCATTCCCGCGCTGAGATCTAGGTAGGCCAGTAACAAAATCCATGGAAATTTGCTCCCATTTCCATTGTGGTATCTCAGGCTGTTGGAGTGGGCCTGATGGTTTCTGATATTCCACTTTGACTCGCGCACAAGTCAAACACTTGCTAACGTAAGTGGCTATGTGAGCTTTCATGCTAGGCCACCAGTATGTAGTTCTGAGGTCGTGGTACATCTTATCCGAACCAGGATGTACTGAGTAGCGAGACTTATGAGCTTCATCCATTACAAGCTCGCGTAAATTGCCATAGAGTAGGACCCAGATGCGTCCTGTTACATAGTAGGCTCCGTCTGCCTTTTGTTCTAACCGTTGCCTTGCGCCGCGTAGGGCTTCAGCCCTGACGTTTTCTGGTTTCAATGCTTCTACCTGAGCATCTCGTATCTGTGAAGGAAGACTAGACCGAATAGTGAGTTGCAACGCTCATACACGCCTAGGTGTAGTATCCTTTCGACTGAGGGCGTCGGCCACCACATTGGCTTTGCCCGGATGGTACTTTATGGCACACTCGTAATCGTTCAGTAGCTCGACCCATCTACGTTGTCGCATGTTCAATTCTTTCTGCTTGAAAATATACTCAAGACTCCTGTGATCGGTGTAGATGGTGCACTTAGTGCCATACAGGTAATGTCGCCATATCTTGAGCGCAAAAACAACAGCTCCCAGCTCTAGATCATGTGTAGTGTAATTCCGTTCATGAATCTTAAGTTGGCGCGAAGCATAAGCAATGACTTTATTCCGCTGCATCAACACACATCCAAGACCCTGGATAGATGCGTCGCAGTAGACTACAAAATCGTCCGTGCCTTCAGGCAATGAGAGGATAGGTGCGCTACAAAGTCTATCCTTTAAGTGCTGAAACGCTGTTTCCTGTGTATTACTCCAACGGTAAGCAACACCTTTCTGTGTCAGTAATGTAAGCGGCTGTGCAATCTTTGAGAAGTCTTTAATGAACCGTCTGTAATAACCCGCCAAACCCAAGAATTGGCGTATTTCTGTCGGTGTGCGAGGTGCAGGCCAGTTCTTGATCGAATCTACCTTGGATGGATCGACATGAATCCCATCCGTGTTTACCACGTGGCCTAGAAAGTGGACTTCACGAAGCCAGAAGTCGCATTTTGAAAACTTAGCGTATAGCTGTTCCGTTCGTAGGAGTTCCAAAATAAGTCGTAAATGATGCTCGTGTTCCTCCTGACTCTTCGAATAAATCAGAATGTCGTCAATAAAAACAATAACAAACTTGTCAAGATAAGGTTTGCACACCCTGTTCATAAGATCCATGAAAACCGCAGGCGCGTTCGTTAGCCCGAATGGCATGACCAAAAACTCGTAATGGCCGTAGCGAGTTCTGAATGCTGTTTTGGAGACGTCCTCATCCCGGACTCTCAATTGATGATAACCTGACCTTAGGTCAATCTTCGAGTAATAGCTCGACCCTTGCAACTGGTCGAATAAGTCGTCGATGCGTGGAAAAGGATAGCGATTCTTCACGGTCACCTTGTTTAGTTCGCGGTAATCTATGCACATACGAAAGGTACCGTCTTTCTTCTTCACAAATAATACTGGAGCTCCCCAGGGCGAAGAGCTAGGACGTATGAAACCCTTTTCCAAGAGTTCTTGCAATTGCTTAGACAGTTCTTCCAGTTCATTTGGAGCTAAGCGATAAGGTGCTCGAGCTATAGGTGCTGCTCCTGGAGCTAGCTCGATCTGAAATTCGACCTGACGACGTGGCGGTAGCCCAGGTAACTCTTCAGGAAACACTTGAGGAAAGTCGCGTACTACAAGAATATCCTCAATCTTTTTCTCTTTCTGCGATGTATCAGTAACGAGTGCTAATATAGCTACGTGGCCCTTTCGCAAACACTTCTGGGCCTTCAAGAAGGAGATGATGCCACTCACGACACCACTCTTGTCGCCTTGAACTTCAAGAGGTTCTTTGTCAGTACGGGGAATGCGAATGATCTTCTCCTTGCATAGGATCTCTGCTTGTTGTTGGGATAACCAATCCATACCAATGACGATATCAAAACTACTCAGGGTTATAGGAATGAGATCGATAGAGAAAGTCTGACCAGCGAGGATAAGATTACAACCCTGAACTATGTGTGTGGCTTCTAAACTTTTACCGTTAGCTAACTCTACGACATGTTTGGTGTTCAACAGTGTTGGTGCGCGTTTAAGCATTTGACTAACTTTCAGAGACATATAACTGGTATCCGCACCCGAATCAAATAATACAGTAACATAAAAGTCATCGAGAAGAAACTTACCCATAACTACATTAGGATCGTTCCTTGCATCGCCCTGACCAATCACAAATGCACGACCCCTAGCACCATTGTCGCTGTTGTTTCCCCCATTATTGTTCCCATTGCCCGGATTATTGTTGTTGTTATTCTGATTCTGGTTTAACTGGGGGCAGTTCCGCTTGAAGTGACCTTCAGCCCCACACTGAAAGCATGCCTTATTTCCTTGCTGTTGTTGCTGTGGCGGGTTTCGTGGAACTGGTGGCTGTTGTTGCTGGTTCTGATTCGCAGGCCTTGAGCTCCTGCAATCTTTAGCTTCATGACCTACCCTTAGACACCTCTGACAGCGGCCTTTACGACACTGACCACTGTGGTGTTTGTTGCACCTGTTACACAGTGGATGAATTCCCCGATATCCACTCTGCCCCTGACCACCAGACGACTGCTGACTCGGACTCTGGTAATCACTAGACTTGCGTTGCTGCTGTGCTTGAGACTGTACGGTAGCTGAACCCTTGCTGGAATCCCCTTCCCATTTCCGTTTGTTGTCACTGGGAGTAGCAGGAGTAACTGGAGTGGTAGCGGTAGTAGTAGCGCTGATGCGTTTAGGCAGCCTGTTCTGTTCCACTGCCTGATCGGTGAGGCGATGAGCTAACTTGACGATCTGTTGAATGGTGCCAAGATTCGCTGAGGTTACGTGACTTTGAATTTCCGGCACCAGACCATTGAGATACAGTTCGATACGCTTAATGGGAGGGTCCACCATAGTAGGACACAGAATAGCCAACTCATTCGATCTTCTGGTGTACGCTTCAATTTCTGACCCCGTCATTTTCAAGTGGTAAAACTCTACCTCCAGCTTATGAATATCATCACGGCTACAATATTCCTCTTTGATCAACTCCTTGAAATCATTCCAGGGTGTGGCGTTAGCAACAGCCAACCCTAATATCTGAACTTGCGCATTCCACCAAGTCAGTGCAATGCCTTCTAGAGTACCAGTGGCGTACTTCACCCTGCGAGCCTCAGGGCATTCACACATTTCAAATACGGACTCGAGCTTTTCAAACCAATGGAGGAGTCCAACTGCTCCTTCCGTGCCACTAAAAGTAGTAGGACGACAGTCCATGAAAGTTTTGAAGGTGCAAACAGGTGGCCGAGCGTGCTGACCTGTTGTGTATAAGAATCCAGGACAAGATTAAACACAAGAGTTGGTTTAGGAGTGTAGGATCTAAAGATCCTAGTGTGAGTTTACAACTGCAGGGTATACCTCCTGCTTGTGCGGCTGCAAGTGCCGCAGCAACTCGCTCGTTAATGAGAGCCGTCAGTTGGGCTTGTGTCATGTTGATACGTCCAGACATGATCTTCATAGCAAAGATAACATAAGTGAGAGTGGTTCGCGAATAGTGCGATGACAGAAGAAAGTGAGCACACAAGTGTTCTCATGCAATAGTGTTACGTTAATCTAAGCATACCCTGAGCAAAGTTCCATGTAATTCTAGCAAGTAGGCAATAAAATATGTACCATATTACCTAGGATGTTGAGTCTTGCACGTGGAGCGAGGCGTCGTTGTGGATCGTTGAGCACTGTTCTGGTTATAGTCTGGTTTTAATAAAAAAAAAAGTTTTCCCCTTATTAAAACCGAGTTCTCTATAACCAATGGCTCTGATACCAATCTGTCACACCCCCAAAATCCACATGCGGAGTACCACCTCTTGGAGGCGTGACATGACCAGGATCAAGCCACCAATCATATTGAACATATAAGTAATAAGTAAAGTAATCCATCACAATACAATTGGTGCTAAAACAAAAGCATAGCATAGGTAGCGGAAGCATAGTTATGAACATCCAACACAAGTGTTTAGTTTAAAAGAGTCATAAAGTTTTTCATCAAAACATCCACAATCCATGCCCACAACGATCGCGCCTCCCGTGCAAGCTCCAAGAGTACCTATGGTCCTGCAAGGCATGTAACAGAGAGTCAACAACTAGTTGAGCGAGTTCACAGTTAATAGTTTAGTTATAGTGTTCGTATCGTAAATTGTAAGTTCGTTTAGTAATCATGTATCGTATGTAATGGTATCGCGGCCCTCCAGGCATGTTTGCGAAGTTTAGTGGGGGTTTCCCATGTTCTCTAGACTAGTTATATTTGTATCGCGGCCCTCCAGGCATGTTTGCGAAGATTAAAGTATAGTTCGCGGCCATTCCAGGCATGTTTGCGAAGATTGTTCTAGTATCGCGGCCGATCCCGGCATGTGTGCGAAGAGAAGTATATGTATCACTAGTCTAGTAGTATCTACCATTGACCTTCCTCTCCCGAGGCCTATGGTATGTAATTCCGATAACTCTTAAGCATAAATAATCAATCAACCCATTCCCAACCCCGGGAATCCCATGCCTTGGTAGAAGTGTGAACTCACATTGGTTTGCTCGGTATGCTAAGTATGTGCTCACAGTTAATCAATCACGTCCTAAGGTATGCACGTATACATAATCAGTTTGTATTTAAGTTGTTTGCACGTAAACATCATCATCATGAACATCGCATTAATAACATTGAGTATCACATTGCACGTATTTGTAATCATACAAGTATTGCCTTTATTCATAACAGCAGTTAACTAACCCAGTTAAGTTTAACAGAATTAACCCAAGAGATCGAACAGATTATACATTCGGCGAAACACAGATTGGCGAAACACATTCTGTTTCGTCCCATCTGATTCGTCAAAAATGGTCTCGGCGAAACACATTCTGTTTTGCCAAGTCTGTTTCGTCGTCCGGTGTTTCGTCAAAACATCAGTTACGTCACCTACATAACAGTTGCAGAAATAACACAGAATCTTAATGCCCTAGTGGCCAACATCTATCAACCACCGCCAAGCATCATTGGACCGAAATAAAATCAAAGTTTCACATTGGACCTTTAATTCTCTTACAATTTGATAACATATAACAAACAATTAATAATGAATCTTTGACTAACATGTCCTGACAACACACACATGTAAACAAGAATTAAAGTTGCAAACAAATAAACCATATGCTATCTGACAAATTCATGTGCAAAAATGAGTGCAAAGCCGGTCATGTGGTTCTTATTCCTTTATTCATTTAATATACAAGATTCTTATGACAACCTTATCAAAACGTCACTAGGTTGTTTGATATGCTCAACACATGGGCCGCCGTTTTTGTCAAGGTTATTCACCTTTGATTAGATCGAGAGCATCATGTCAGACCATATTTATATATCATGATCGGCTTACTTGAGTTTTGTGAGTTTGCGGACACTTTTGATTGGACCAATTACATTTAATGGTGTCGAACAAATATGAACTATAATCCTACACTTGCAGATCGGCCAAAAGACATATATCAAAATCAACAAACACATATATTCATAGCTTAAAGACAGATATACTAACCGAATGTGAGATGGTGATGTTCGCCGTCAGGTGCAAGTGAGAGGATAAGAGTTCTAGGGTTTCTTATTTTTGCCCCAAAAGTGTGAAATAGAAGTCAGTGGATGTTAATATACTCGTGTTAACATGCTGGGCCCTTAATGGGCTTCGGCGAATCAATGGGCCGACGAAACACATTCGTTATATTATATCACAACGTACATAGTTACAAAGCAAACAAGTCAAACAACTAACAGTCAAAGTCAACGCGAAATAAATACGAAAGTGAAAGTCGGAAACTCGAGTTGTCACATGTTTCAACTTCCACTGCTGAGGCAGAATATATTGCTGCTGCAAGCTGCACATCCCAACTGTTATGGCTTCAAAATCAACTGCTGGATTTTGGTATCACTGCTTTAAAGACACCTCTCATGTTGGATAGTCAAGCAGCAGAAAATATCATCAAAAATCCAGTTTCACATTCAACCACCAAACACATTGACATCAGACATCACTTTGTGAGGGATTGCTATGAAAAAGGTTTGATTTCTCTGCATCATGTTCCAACTAAGGATCAGCTGGCAGATGTGCTAACAAAGGCAGTAGACACATCCACCTTTGAAAGCTTGATCTCTAGAATTGGCATGCTGAACATGGAATAACAGGCAAAATCCTGTTTTTCTATGAATAAAGCATTAAAATGTTTTCAGAAAATCAAAAATCCATCCTTAAAAAATAGCTAAAAATGAATGTTTTCATTAATTCTTAAAAGTCTGTTACAACCACTGTTTGGTTCAAACATCTGATTGTTAAAAATTATTCTCTGCTGAAAGACAACCTCTGTTTCTCCATTTTCCTTGTTTAATCACTGTTGATTAAACATCAGTGTTTTAATCACTGATGGCTATCCACTGATAGTTAAAATCAGCCACTGTTTTCATTTTCCCTACTGTAAACCACTAATATTGCTCATCAGTGGTTTCCTAAACAACTGTCATCCATTTTCATCAGAGGTTGTCACGTGGACAGTTCTTAGCCGTCCGATCTTTGTAACCGCTGCCACGTCAGCATTCACTTTTCACCTTTATAAAACCCTGATTAAAACCCCAATCAGAGGTTTTACTGCCGAATTGAATTTAAAATTCCTTCAAAAGAGATTTTCATCTTCTTCATTCATCTCCTTCCATTCGCAAATTTCTTCAAATCACCATTGCACTCGCACTCAAAAGTCCCCATAACTACCTTTGTACACTTGAGAAAACAAGCAAAAACAAAGATTTCCACTCAATCATTGATACTCTCTCATCTTCAAAGTACAAAACTTTGTTGACCTGCAATGCACCCATCTATCAAGAAACCCTATGCGATTTCTGGAAAAATGCCAAAGTCGAAGTTCAAGACAAAAAGCCTTGGGCTATTACTTCAAAAGTAGGAGAAATTCTTGTTTCAATCACACCACAAACCATATCAGAAGTTTTTGAGATGAATGATCATACAGGTAAAACTTCTTTCCCTAAAGATAAGTATCAAACTGATTTGATCGAAAGAGGGTATGAAGGTCAAATGACAAAAGCTACTTTGCAAAAGGGAGATTTTCCACCTCCTATGAAATTTTTATTCCATACCCTACTCATCTATGTTTCAAACAAAACAACAGCTTTCAATGAAATTCCATTGAAAATTCAATACTTGGGATATGCTATTATGGCCGAAAAGGATTTTAATTACTCCCAAGAAATTTTCAATGATTTGGTTAAAAATGTTAATAATATCAAAGATAAAAAGAAACCATTTCTGTTGTTTCCAAGGTTTTTGAGGTATTATTTACAGCAGAAAGTACCAAAAGACAATGCATAAGTGCTTGTCCAAGGTGATTCTTTTCAAAATAATAGTTTATCTGCTGAAACTTTTACAAGGTTGTCAGAGTCAAAAACTTCAAAAACACAAACAGAGGAGCCTGAGCAACATTTGGATGAGTCCGCATCTCCTCCTCAGGTTTCTGCTGTTGAGCCCACTGCTCTTGGTGACCACAGTAGCCAAACCACTGCTGTGCAACCCCCACCAACACTACCCAAAAAGACCAAGAAGAAAATTCCCAAAAATCCCACCATACCCTCTAAAAAGGACCTTCTGGAAGATGAGATCCCAGAAGTTAATCCAGTGACAACACAAAAGTCACCAACAACCACTGTTGCTACTTCCTCACAACAGTTGGTAAGATCTCCACCCCAGGCCTTAACTCCTCCTGCTTCCTCACAAAAGGAACAGGTTGTATGCACAGGGACACCACTATATGATACATTACCCTCGCTTAAGAGTATGTTAAATAGCCCTGCTCTCGGGGAAAATTCTCTTTCCACACCTATCCCCACTTCACAAATTCCACCATCCATCATACCTCTGTTTGATGCCATTGAGCTTCAGACACAAAACAGCCCCTCTCACCAACTCATTACTAAGAGTACAACCACAACTTTGGCTATGTCTGAAATACCTCAATTGGTTATCCCACAAACAGTTGAGGAGGTTACACTACAGGAGTTTCATGAAATTCCTGTTTGTAGTTCAAGTGGAGTAGCTACTATAGGTGTTGGATCCACTGATCTACACCTGGACAGTAGTTACATCAATAAGACTCCCTTGAAGGCAACCACTGCTGATGCTATCAAGGTATCCACTGGTGTATTTAAACTAACCACTGGTGTGCTTACTAAGATATCTACTGCAGAGGGAAGTCCCCAGTACCAAGACAAAGGGCATCAGTGGATGAACCATTGGAGACTTCTCCTGGTCCAACTGCTGATACAACCACTGCTGGTGGGAAATCAGATGATCCCATTAACTTGGGTGATGGTTTAAGATATCAGGAATTGATGGAGAGACTCAACACCATTGAAACCACTGTTAACAACATGCAAGATATGATTAAACAGTTGGTAGAAGTTTCCAAAAGTCAACCTACACCACAACAGTATTCTCAAGAGCTCTGGAATGCAGTTCAACCAATCATTAAGGCTCAAAGAGAACTTGCAGAAACTCAGCATAACCATTAATTGGCAATTCTCAAAAATTTGGTTGATGCAAGATACAAGGACACTCAGGCTGACATAAAAGCCATCAAAGAGGCTTTGGTTCAAATTACTGGCTCTGCCCCTGCATCTATCTACAAAGATGATGATGATCAAGATGATGCTAAAAAGGGGGAGAAACATGACATGAAGAAGTTTGGCAGACCTACTCCCTGGCAAAAGCCAAATCAAAAGCTAGAAAATGAAAAGAAGTCTTCTGAAACAACCACTGCTGAAACACTTGTTAAGGAAAAGAAAAAGGGAGTTGATGAAACCCTTAATAAACTTGCAGATGAAGTGGAGAAAAACAGAAAGATAGTTCAAAATCAGAATGAAACAAAGGAAAGGCAATGGAAAAAGGAACAAAAGGAAAGAAAGGAATGGGAAATAAAGAATCAGAATATTGGCACTTCCACCAGAAAGAAATGCATTAAACCACCACTTGACAAATTCTCAAAACCACCACCACAAAAACAAACACCCAAAAAGCCAAACATTGATGGTCTCAAAACCACTGGTGAATCAGAAAAATCAACCACTGACACACCCAAACCTACATCTTCACCACAAAAACCACCTGCCAAAAAGCAGAAGACAACGGTTGTAATGACAACAGTGGTTGAGACATCAGTTGTTTCAATAGCTGTTAGTCAGTCATCCACCACTTCAAACACTCCTTCCCAAGCCATAACCGTTTCTGTTCCAAAACCTCAAACAAAAATCCCTTCTCCTAAAAAGGTCTATACAAGAAAAAGAAAGTTCCAAGTAAATGATGATGATATTCCTACACCTATTCCTATTTCATATGCACCCTTCAATCACACCAAATCTCAACCATTCATTCATCCAAAATTAGCAAATCCAATCACTGATCCAAAAACACTTGAAGGACATTATCCTTCAAGGGTTGTTCCATTAGCAGCAAACTACCCGCTGGAATTGCCTGCAGTTAAAAATGAAATGAGGCAATTCTACACAGTGGATGATCCTGCAAAAAGAAAATTCCCTTCTCTTTGTGGTTTTAGACCTCCAAAGAACTTGGATGAGTATTTAAAACTCAAAGCAAAGCAAGCTGAACTACAAGCCAATTATGAAGGTCAGGGAGAGAATGATAATAGCATTTCAAGTCCATTGCAGCTTTTACTGAGCAAAGTCAAGAAATTAGAAGATTATGCAAGAGACTTAAGCAAAGAGATGTCTAATTTACCACCAAATGCTGACCTACAGAAAGAGATGAGAAAAGATCTCTTAGAGCTGATTATGAGAGACAAGTTCTATCCTGCCAAGGTTGAACAATTTAAAGACTGGCCACTCATTTCACTCAAAACTGAGGCAAGCAGAATTGAAAGGGTTAGAAATGATCTAGGTATGAAAAGATCTGCACCAGATTGGAATAAGTACAAAAAGGCAATTGCAGATCTTACCTTGGAATACAAAAGAAAGAAGCAAGAGTTGGTTACAGCCAAGTATGGGTCAGCAAAGACTATATCAAAGTGGTCTAGGCAGTACACTGACATGGTGTATGAAAAGCTTGAAAAACGAAGAGAAACAGATCCTGCAGTTCCAAAGAAACCAGCATACAGAACTAAGAAAGCTGATGAGCCACAGCAGCAGACCCTCTCTTTAAAAACATTGTTCACATCATCTGATACTTCCATTATTGCCTTAAATCAAAGAAAAAGGCAAAAGCAGATTGATGAAGAAGAAGATGCACAAAAAGAAGCTGACATTATGAAAGTGGTCCTCCAGCAAATGATTGTAGAGAATCCTGACTCAGCAAAGCTTCAAGAAATTGCCAAAAGAGTCATGAGCAGGCCTCCATTACCAAACTCATCAAAAATAAAATCTCTCCCAAGAAACCCACTGAACTCAAAAATAATAAAGAGGAAGTCTGATCAAAAGACCCATGTATTGACCTTGCTCAAGTCCAGTGGAGTAGTTGAACACATATCAAGGGAGGATGCACTAGGTCTGAGTGTAGCTGACCTCCAAGATCTCTTAGAACTTCAACTTTGTAGGGATGAGGATGATGAAGATTCCCTGAACTTTGAATTACAATTCAAGGGGCAAGTTAGGGAAATGTTGATGAGAGAATAAAGATCAATAATAATGAAGTGTTTTGGCATCATCTGTTCTAGGGGGAGATTGTTGGTCCATGCTTTCAAACCCAGAAAGAACAGATGATAAGGAAAGCCAAAACTGGTTCAGAATAATTGATCTTCATAAGCAGTGCTTGAACAAGATTCTCCCCTTGACAGTGGTTATCCAACATCTGATAGACTCCAAAGCACTGATCAGCACGACGCCTGTTTAGCCAAAGACCTGATCTGTTTAAAGACTGAAGCTCTATCTATTGTTCTCTCCTAAGTGCTGTTAAAGACCAAAGAACTGATGACTCAATGAAGAAAGCACTGATGCTCATCATCAGTACTTAGGCTACAACAGTGGAATGAAGAATCAGTTGTTTAATGTAATCAGTGTCTATGTAATCAGTGTTTGAATAGGACAGTATTTAGAGTTTGTTATGAGGTTAGATGTCACTTTCATGGTGACGTCAGCAAAGATGCTCAGTGGTTTGGGCTGTACTATAAATAGAACAGTACTATGTACTGTTCCATTAGCTCTTTCTTCACAATTCATTCTGTACGAACAAATCACTGAGCTCAGGCTGAGAGGGAGTCTAGTGCATGCATGCAAGTTGTTTTGTTTATTGTAATTTGATACAATCATTCGATTCAATGGAAAACATGTTTGCTTATAACTATTCTTCCTTGATTGTGTAATCAAAGTTTATTTCTATAATTCCGCTGCACTTTAATTTTCTGTTTCACCTTCATTTACATTTGAACTACACAATCTAAGAAACTCAGATCTTAACACCTTAAAATGTTTATGAAATATATATTTTCATACACTTCAAAAATAATATATTTTTATGGTTGACAAAATATAATATATCTTTATATTACTTGTAAAAATATATATCTTGTCACTTATTCGGTTTTGAAAATATATCTTTCACCAAGACTTGACATATTATATTTTTAATCCAGAATATATTTATATAATATTTGTCCATTATGTCCAAGTGTCCAAATCGTCCAATTTTTGTGTCCAAAGCATATGAGTGAATTTATTCTTGAAATCTTTATTTGGGATTTTTATTGTATTTGTTTTTATATATTATTGCAAGTCCCTAATTTTAGTATAACTAATACAAACAATATACACATAGCACATAGATCATGTGACCACTAAATATATATTTCCTAAAATATATACTTATAACCATTTTATTTCTTGAAAAATCATACCTTCCTTGCTTGTATTTTTATACAAAAATTGTGGGAATTTTTACACTTATAATTTTTGAACAAGTTTACTTGTAAGAACCTTGTAATAAAAATATTTTCTAAGTGTTTGAATTTTATAAAAAAATTGGCCATAGTTTCCCTTAGAAAATGGAGTTTCCATGTTTTTAAAACATATCTTTTTCTTTTCAAAAATTCATCAACAATTTCCTATAACCATTTATAACATAATATGTCAAGAATTACACTAAGATGAACTTGTGATCATGTAGTATCTCAATATGGTTTTTAAGTATGTTTATTTGTTTAAAAATCATACTTAACTTTTGATTTTACCAAACTTTTTAGAAAACTATTTAGGAATCCACCCATCCTTCAAAAAAGTCCATAACTTTCATGTAACAATTTATGAACTTTAACAACTTCAAACCTTCAAGTTCATTCATTTTTCAAGAAACCATACTTGGTATGAAACAAGTTCTAAATTTTAACCACTTTATTTTTCAAGTTCATCATCTTATACAACATGTTCACATGGATCTTTTCAAGATCCTCATGTATACTTGTTAGATCATGTTTCTAATCATCATCTAGCAAGTCTTTATGTGACGTTCATCATCATAAACATAGTCAATCAACTAAAAAACTTCATCATCTAGCTAGTTTCGGTTAGTTTTAGTGTGTGTTTGTCTTTCGGAAGGTATTAACATAAACCCTTATTTTCTCACATGATATTTAGTATAATGTTGACTCTGGAACTCAATCTGTGTCCCAAATTGTAACACCTCATAAAAATCGTGTCCAATGATGTGTTGACACGTGTAATAAACCCTAATAAAGTCAAACGTTGACTATGAGGGACTAATTTTGTCAAAATCAAAAACTATGAATATGAAAGGACCGAAAGTGTCAACATGCTTAAACTAAGCCTCTGAGTGACCTTATACGGTGTCCGTATTCTCGAATGAACCACTTGTTGGACGAGAGGAGCCGTTTGCGTAACTATTTAAAAGTTTGCGCGACGAAGGGTTAAAAGTGTCAACATGTTAATTTATACCTCTGAGTGACCTTTTAACGAACCAAGAGCTTCATGATGTTTGATCGTACTCTCAGGAATGCCTAATATTGGCCATTTAAGTTTTTTATGCCAATAAGTAATGTTACGCGCGAGTTTACAAGACAAAGGGGTTAAACGTGTCAACATGTTAATTCTTACCTCTGAGTGACCTTTTAATGAACCCGGGGCTTCGTAATGTTCGATTACACTCTCGAGAATACGTGATAATAAATTCACGTCAACGAGATGAAACTAGTATTTTGGTGATCGTTTAACGAAACCGGACCTAACGGTGTTTGGTTATACTCCCTAGATCATCTACAAACTAACTACAAGGGCCAATTATGCCTAAAATGAAAGTTTCATTACATATAAAGGTGCAGGGACTGAACATGACAAGTTTAAAACTTGTTTTGCGGGTTCACTAGGTGGTCGCGCTGCGCGACACCCCTGTCTCTCTACCGTCGTGCGATGCGACGCTATGGTTTTGACAGAAACTCTTGGCCAGCTACAGGTTACCTTCTTCCTTGATCCCCAAACAAACATAACTCGAATTCCATGAGCTTTTGATGGTTTTTAAAACCATCGTGGACACTTGTGAAGATCTTAACACATCCCTAAACACCTGTAATGATCTGGTGTGTGTCCCATGCACTATAAATAGAGGCATTGAGTTGCCTCACTTCCTTGCTCATTCACAAATCTTTCTCATCTCACTTGCTTAAGCTTTCTTGAGCATTTCTTGGGATTCCTGATCAAAAAGGGAGCCCTCCTGAGTTTAAAGTTCAAGCTAGGACCCTTTGTAAGTGTCCTTAGCCACTCTAGTTTGGTTTTTATATGTTTAAAGACCAAAAGTCAAAGTTGTCGTAATAACTGTCACACCCCGACCGCGTAAAACAACAAAGCGCGGCGGAAACATCGGGGCGTGTTGCAACAGAATCATTGTTTCATAACCATGGATACAAAAAGTGTTTCGTTTGATTAAACATTGAATATTTACATCGTCTGGAAATCTAAATACACAATTTAAACATAGTCTATCATTGTTATTGAGTCACTAAAGCCTCGTCCAGTCCTATGTGAGCATGCATCTTATCAATCGATATCATTCAACAATACCTGAAACATATGTGAAAACGAGGTCAGCAAAGAAATGCTGGCGAATACATAGGTTTTGTAGGAGTGTTGAAATCATGGCTAGTTTAGATGTTGCAATACTTTATTAAAACCTTGTTTTGAAAAGAGTATAACATTGCAACTTAATTAACCAACTCAAATCAAGCGGGTTATAGTTTATAAAACCTCGTAGCCATGACTCGTAACCCAAAAACATTTGTTTTAGTAAAGCAAATTGTGAAACATATCAAAATAAATCGTTAATGAAACTCGTTAATAAATCTCGTTAAAAACTCGTATAGTTTATATCATATCGAAAACCTCGTTTGTGTGACATCGTTTGAAAATTGTTTACCCAAGTGAACTAAATAACGCCACGGCATGTAATATGATGAAATCTCTTATATATAGGAAGTACCAGCGGCGTATCCACCATGCTTTCATCACATTACACCCGTCCCGTTATCTAAACACTTAACCAAAAACCAATCGTATATCGCTTTGAAGCTAATCGTTTATCCAAATCATTTAACTCGTTAATACATCGCGTGAAAACCAATCGTTTACCCAAATCGTTAAAATTCGTTTTAGGTCGTGAAACTACTTATGAGGTCGTCTCGCTAATAACATTCAAACCTTCGTGACTCATCCCTCGTCGCTTCTCGTTTTCGCATTAACAAACCCTTACCAAATGGTAAATTAACAATTACAGATTCAGTCGCTACCCACCACCCCCACACATAACCACGGGTGCAGTAAGATAACGGGATTTGTCAGATCCTATGGTACCATAACCTAATACTGGTCGGCTTGATCATTGCTAATGAATGTCATTTGTTATGTAACCCAACCAACAAGTTCGTTCACATTATCGAAATCGTTATTAGTTTTGTATAAATTGTCTTAATCGTTTTTGAAACCATCGTTATAACATCAAAAATCGTTTTGATACCATCGTTAAAGCCTTGAAAACATTTAGTACATATGAATCACCCCAAAACAATTGAAAGCAGTAAAATAGGGGAATAATGTACTCGCCTGAGAATGCTTAGAGGTCTTGAACAACAACCAAGCAAAGCTAGAGGGAGCACAGAATCAATCGGCAGTCTAAAACCATATAAATAAACCGGGCCTGAGTCGGAAGATCGGATAGAATGAGGGCTTGTAGACCAAATGAGTATAGGAACTCATGTAATATGGTTTAACAAAGCCTACATACTACTATGAAACCAAACCTAAGTGCTTTCGACCCATCACGACCCATTAAGGTAGCTTATGCTACTTTAACGCGTCGTTCGCGTGAAACGCGTTAGGACCGCCTAACTAGTCCTATGACAAGTGTTATATGCCTAAACATGTTACATAATCAGTTATGTAACAAAAGTTTAGGTTACATATGCTTAATTACCAATTATACATGAAAAGGGTATTCTGGTAATTTACCTAAGGCATATAAACTACCTATCATACAACTACTCAAACGATGTGACCATAGGGTATAACCTCGGAAGGTTATTCCCTACCTACTATGGTCACCTAATGTGTTTGGTCGGATCCTAATGATCGACCAAATGGGTCGGGTTCGAAGGTATAAGCGATTTATTAGATCGCTTACCCTACGACCCTAGACAACGTGGTAATCAGTAGGCATAGTCCCAAGGGACTATAACCAACGTGATTACACTCACGTTGCGAAGTTCAAACGAACTTCGCATTGACCATAAACTGGTCAACGCAGAAAGTCAAACAAAGTTTGACTTCCAGACTCGAAAAGACTCGAAAAGCAATAAAAGAACGAAAGAATACTTACGAAGGGTCCCCGAATGCTAATCTCGATCCAAGAATCTCAGGTATGAAACAATGGTTTCAACTTAGAGTTTCTCAAATCAAGATTCTAGTGAGTTTAGCAATGGGTGGGATGGGGTATTTATAGTTTTCGGTTCACCGTTAGGATCGTTTCTTGGAAAAGGGGGCACGATCAAAGCCGTACACTTGTTGGAATGTTATGGTGACTAAATTGGCCACTCACCATAGGGTATCAACATGTGGCAAAGGATTTGGGAGTGGTTAACAGCTGAAAACAGGCTGTTTAATACACTGCATCTGGTCTGCAGACCCCTTGCGCATCGTAACAAATATTTGTTGCGGTGCGCAAGCACCTATTTTGGCAGAATGTCAGATTTGGTCCCTGCAGCCCGTTTAAGCTATTTTCGATGCGTTTGAACCCCGTTAACCCCATTTCAAAGCTCTAAAATGAAGTTAAAGTATAGGGAACTTAAAACATGCTCAAAAATATCTCGGGTGTCGGTTCGTTTAGCCGTACGATTGCGATGTTCGGTTAATTACGACGGAATGCGCATAAGCGCCAAAAACGATCCAAATTAAGCGACGAATGGATTTTTCTCATGCCAAACACTAAAATAAAATATTTTAGTGCTTACATAAATTTTTGGATGTCCGGATGTATTAAGAACGTAAGTTATGCGCGAAAATGCAAACTTGTGCACTTTTTGACGCTTTTAGTCCCTGAATGACCCAAAAGTTTATTTTAGCACACCGAACACCTCAAAGCCTATTTCTAAGCTATGTTAAGGATATTTATGGTATGTTTAACTTATGGTCATGTTCCAGAATGTCTGTTACAGTTCAAATTGGCATACTTTCGCAGTTTGGCAAATTTAGTCCCTGTAGACGAATTAACTTGTTTTTGCCATACCAAAGCCTTCAAAACTTATTTCTAAGTTATGTAAAGGTTATTTAAGGTATGTTAAGCCAATGTCACTATTCCGGAGTGTTTGTTGCATTAAAATGGTTATATTTACGCATTGGTGCGCGTATAACCTTCCAGAAAGCGATTTAGAGTTTGAAATTGAACAAAAAATGATATGTGCAAATGATACACATATTTTAACAAATCCCAAGTATGAAATACAATATTTCATTGGTTTGGTATTTGTTTGATGGTCGCAGTGACCCAGGTGTCACAGTCTCCCCTACTTTAGGAAATTTCGTCCCGAAATTTAATCAGAGGAAACTTGTGAGAGCTTGAAAACATGAAGTTGAAAAGACAAAACAACACTGGTTAGGGTTCTGAACTTCTAGTAACTTTAAATAACATTATGCTTTCAATGCAAGAGGGACACTTATATACAAGTATATGAAGCGCCATTGGTGCGTCCACCGTACCTCCATTACATTGTTCACGTTTCGTTATTTGTCGTCACTATCGGTTCTTACACATGATAAATCTTACTGTGGTTTCCATGCACTGAATTTTTATAATTATGTACGCGTCCATAATTACGCAATTCTTTGCATAGTTGACACAGTGTATTCAATAATGTGTAGGGTAAAACCAAATGAACAAACCTGTGATGAGTGTGACTGGACCACCATAGGGTCCTTTCAGCTGTATCATCACATGCCATTCTTAACCAGATCTTGAATCAATCTTTAACTAGACCACTCAAGGGTCTCTCATCGAATCATGGAATGGTACCATATAACCCAAGGGTCTTAACTACCACGTAGAAGCCCATAAGGATTAAGGTAGTACCTTTTAAATATCCAACTATGAATCCCTCATATGAAGATATGAAAGATTCTATGAGGATTTGTAAATCGGATCACACAAAAACATAGAGGAGAACACATAAACACATATCACATAATCGCACACTCGCATTATTGTTTAAATTGACCTTTAAATTTGTTATCTTTGGACACGGGTATTTAAAGCATACAAGGAATCAAATCCTTAATTGCAGCAATTTGGATGGATCCATATGAATACCCTGATTGTTGACTACATGACCCAAAAACTGAACTTCTTTAAGCCAAAATTTCCTCTTGGAGGATTTAGCGAAAAGTTTGTTCCTTCTTCAAGGGTTCCAGTGTCAATGAAGGTGTTGATCGTTATCGGCTCGGGACATGAATAGATCAAGATGTCATCAATAACAACAATGACGAACTGATCCAAATAAGGCTTGCAGACTCTATTTATTAATTCCATGTAGATGGCTGGAGCATTTGTCAACCCAAAAGGCATGACTATAAACTCGTAATGGCCATACTTCGTGCAGAAAGCCGTTTTGATAATTCCTGCATCTCGAACGGTGCAAGATGATAAGGTGCTTTCGCAATTGGGTTGGCATTGGGTATAAGGTCAAAAATGAAACTCGACTTGACGAACTGGAGGCAAACCAGGCAGTTCATCAGGAAACACCTCTGGATAATCCCGAACAATCGGAATATCCTGAATACTCTTGCTCTTGCCTTTCTCCTCGGTGACATGTGCTAGAAAAGCAACATATCCTTTTCGTAAATAACTTTGGGCTTTTGATTTAAAAGAAACAATCGTTAAGGTTCTTGGGGAGGTCACAAGTGATCATAAAAATGACAGAACCACACGAGTAGTTTGTCTTTGTGTTGACATCATAAGGTTGGATCAAACATTCATACAATTGCATTAGTTAAAGAAAATAAAAACCACAAATTTTTATTTATATAACAACCGCATTGTCTTTAAATGTTTCAAGATAACAACCAGAGGAAATACAAAATACTAATCGTTCATCGATGCATCGTTGATTGCCTCATTGATGTTAAACACTCGACCACGTGCTGGATTCACATTGACGTTGACGTTCGCATTCGGGTTTGCGTTAGCATTTGCATTCACCAGTCTTGGGCAGTTGTGGCGGAAGTGACCAATCTCTCCGCAGTTGAAACATGAACCCAGTGGGAATCTCGCAACATTCCCTTGAACCGGAGCTTGAACCTGAGCAGCTTGATTTTGTCCCAGACGACAAACATTGGCCAAATGCCCAAGTCTACCACACGTTGTGCATTTCTTGCAATCTTGTTGTGCAACGTGATGACCGTTGCAACGGGCACAATGTGGTGCGGTACCAGCATATGCCTTCTTTGCAGATGGCTGTGCCGGTGAGTTTTGCAAGTTCTGAGCAGTCTGTGCTGTAACAGCAAAATTTTGGGCACCCTTCCGCTTCTTTGATTTCTTCGAAGTCTCACCTTCCTCACCCTTTTTCTTGTCCTTTCCAGAATCAGTCGCCTTCTTTTTATCACCCTTGCGGGTGAGTTTACCCTTCCTGACTTGAGACTCAGTCAGGGTAGCTGACAACTCGATTGCTTGACGAAGGGTAGTAGGATTAACACCGATCAAAATACCCAGAATAGAATCGGGTAAACCATCGATATACCTCTCGATTGCTTTCTCCAAAGGGGTAACCATGGTGGGACATAATAGACTGAGTTCTTCAAAACGATCCGTGTACGCACGGTGTTTAGCCCCATCTTGCTTTAAGTCATCAAACTCTCGTTCCAAAACTCGAATCTCGTGACGGGGACAAAACTCCTTCATCATGAGAGCCCGAAGCTCTGCCCATGTTTGAGCCAACGCCACTTCGGCACCCCTATCTCACATAACACCATTCCACCAAGTAAGCGCTCGCTTTTCAAACACACTCGAAGCAAATTCAACCTTACGCGCATCCTGACACTGCACATGCCTGAATGTGCTCTCGATACTCTCAAACCACTATAGGAGCGCAGTTGCCCCTTGCGACCCAGAAAACTTAAGCGGCTTCGCAGAATTGAAATCCTTGAATTTACACTGTGCGTTATTGTTGTTGTTATTATTGCCGTTGTTGTATATCTCGTGGACTTGGGTTACAACCCCGGGAAGCACAGCAGCCACCTGCTGAGAGATCAGGGCTGCGAGTTCTTCAATAGTAAAAGTCCGAGCATCGGTTCGAGCATCGCGTCGAGGAGGCATTGTCTAAAAGAGGAAACATGAAATGAAACGAGCGAGAGAATTAGACGAAAAGAATGAGATGAACAAATCTGATGAAAGCAAGGATAGTGGTCATTTGTTTGTTACTACAAAGCAACAAACGACCCCAGTGATGAATCAAAGTAAATAGGTCAAAAATAATGTATCGCGAAGACATGCTCGCCTATAAGTGAACACTCATCCCAAGAATTCCCAGGTAAGCACAACTGGTCTCGTATCTGATGAGATATATACGAAGTGCTTGCCTAGACAGAAAACCCAGAATACAGGCATTCACCCTTCCAGTTTGCACGTGTTCACATTATTTAAAACCCAAAACCTTGATGAGATTTTTTTTTTTTTTGAAAATTCAAAGGGGTTCAAAACCTTATAATAGAGGGTTCAAAACCTAGTAATCAATCATCCTAGAACAGATGATTAGTTTTCAAAGTGGTTTTGAAATTTATGTTCTTGTTGTGGTCGTCGCCTAAGGATAGGTGACGGTATCGTTTTATGACTAAACGCAAGTAAACTCGCGTTAGGGTCCTAAGAAGGTTATAGACTAGGTCAAAGCATTACTAATAACCGAATTCCCTATAACCATTGGCTCTGATACCAACTTTTCTGTCACACCCCGACCGCGTAAAACAACAAAGCGCGGCGGAAACATCGGGGCGTGTTGCAACAGAATCATTGTTTCATAACCATGGATACAAAAAGTGTTTCGTTTTATAAAACATTGAATATTTACATCGTCTGGAAATCTAAATACACAATTTAAACATAGTCTATCATTGTTATTGAGTCACTAAAGCCTCGTCCAGTCCTATGTGAGCATGCATCTTATCAATCGATATCATTCAACAATACCTGAAACATATGTGAAAACGAGGTCAGCAAAGAAATGCTGGCGAATACATAGGTTTTGTAGGAGTGTTGAAATCATGGCTAGTTTAGATGTTGCAATACTTTATTAAAACCTTGTTTTGAAAAGAGTATAACATTGCAACTTAATTAACCAACTCAAATTAAGCGGGTTATAGTTTATAAAACCTCGTAGCCATGACTCGTAACCCAAAAACATTTGTTTTAGTAAAGCAAATTGTGAAACATCTCAAAATAAATCGTTAATGAAACTCGTTAATAAATCTCGTTAAAAACTCGTATAGTTTATATCATATCGAAAACCTCGTTTGTGTGACATCGTTTGAAAATTGTTTACCCAAGTGAACTAAATAACGCCACGACATGTAATATGATGAAATCTCTTATATATAGGAAGTACCAGCGGCGTATCCACCATGCTTTCATCACATTACACCCGTCCCGTTATCTAAACACTTAACCAAAAACCAATCGTATATCGCTTTGAAGCTAATCGTTTAACCAAATCATTTAACTCGTTAATACATCGCGTGAAAACCAATCGTTTACCCAAATCGTTAAAATTCGTTTTAGGTCGTGAAACTACTTATGTGGTCGTCTCGCTAATAACATTCAAACATTCGTGACTCATCCCTCGTCGCTTCTCATTTTCGCATTAACAAACCCTTACCAAAGGGTAAATTAACAATTACAGATTCAGTCGCTACCCACCACCCCCACACATAACCACGGGTGCAGTAAGATAACGGGATTTGTCAGATCCTATGGTACCATAACCTAATACTGGTCGGCTTGATCATTGCTAATGAATGTCATTTGTTATGTAACCCAACCAACAAGTTCGTTCACATTATCGAAATCGTTATTAGTTTTGTATAAATTGTCTTAATCGTTTTTGAAACCATCGTTATAACATCAAAAATCGTTTTGATACCATCGTTAAAGCCTTGAAAACATTTAGTACATATGAATCACCCCAAAACAATTGAAAGCAGTAAAATAGGGGAATAATGTACTCGCCTGAGAATGCTTAGAGGTCTTGAACAACAACCAAGCAAAGCTAGAGGGAGCACGGAATCAATCGGCAGTCTAAAACCATATAAATAAACCGGGCCTGAGTCGGAAGATCGGATAGAATGAGGGCTTGTAGACCAAATGAGTATGGGAAATCATGTAATATGGTTTAACAAAGCCTACACACTACTATGAAACCAAACCTAAGTGCTTTCGACCCATCGCGACCCATTAAGGTAGCTTATGCTACTTTAACGCGTCGTTCGCGTGAAACGCGTTAGGACCGCCTAACTAGTCCTATGACAAGTGTTATATGCCTAAACATGTTACATAATTAGTTATGTGGCAAAAGTTTAGGTTACATATGCTTAATTACCAATTATACATGAAAAGGGTATTCTGGTAATTTACCTAAGGCATATAAACTACCTATCATACAACTACTCAAACGATGTGACCATAGTGTATAACCTCGGAAGGTTATTCCCTACCTACTATGGTCACTTAATGTGTTTGGTCGGATCCTAATGATCGACCAAATGGGTCGGGTTTGAGGGTATAAGCGATTTATTAGATCGCTTACCCTACGACCCTAGATAACGTGGTAATCAGTAGGCATAGTCCCAAGGGACTATAACCAACGTGATTACACTCACGTTGCGAAGTTCAAACGAACTTCGCATTGACCATAAATTGGTCAACGTAGAAAGTCAAACAAAGTTTGACTTTCAGATTCGAAAAGACTCGAAAAGACTCGAAAAGCAATAAAAGAACGAAAGAATACTTACGAAGGGTCCCCGAATGCTAATCTCGATCCAAGAATCTCAGGTATGAAACAATGGTTTCAACTTAGAGTTTCTCAAATCAAGATTATAGTGAGTTTAGCAATGGG
Organism: Helianthus tuberosus; assembly: GCA_030545235.1. Lineage (NCBI taxonomy): Eukaryota > Viridiplantae > Streptophyta > Magnoliopsida > Asterales > Asteraceae > Helianthus > Helianthus tuberosus. The sequence continues at coordinate 42,332 of JARYGA010052722.1, read as the reverse complement.
TGGGATGGGGTATTTATAGTTTTCGGTTCACCGTTAGGATCGTTTCTTGGAAAAGGGGGCACGATCAAAGCCGTACACTTGTTGGAATGTTATGGTGACTAAATTGGCCACTCACCATAGGGTATCAACATGTGGCAAAGGATTTGGGAGTGGTTAACAGCTGAAAACAGGCTGTTTAATACACTGCATCTGGTCTGCAGACCCCTTGCGCATCGTAACAAATATTTGTTGCGGTGCGCAAGCACCTATTTTGGCAGAATGTCAGATTTGGTCCCTGCAGCCCGTTTAAGCTATTTTCGATGCGTTTGAACCCCGTTAACCCCATTTCAAAGCTCTAAAATGAAGTTAAAGTATAGGGAACTTAAAACATGCTAAAAAATATCTCGGGTGTCGGTTCGTTTAGCCGTACGATTGCGATGTTCGGTTAATTACGACGGAATGCGCATAAGCGCCAAAAACGATCCAAATTAAGCGACGAATGGATTTTTCTCATGCCAAACACTAAAATAAAATATTTTAGTGCTTACATAAATTTTTGGATGTCCGGATGTATTAAGAACGTAAGTTATGCGCGAAAATGCAAACTTGTGCACTTTTTGACGCTTTTAGTCCCTGAATGACCCAAAAGTTTATTTTAGCACACCGAACACCTCAAAGCCTATTTCTAAGCTATGTTAAGGATATTTATGATATCTTTAACTTATGGTCATGTTCCCGAATGTCTGTTACAGTTCAAATTGGCATACTTTCGCAGTTTGTCAAATTTAGTCCCTGTAGACGAATTAACTTGTTTTTGCCATACCAAAGCCTTCAAAACTTATTTCTAAGTTATGTAAAGGTTATTTAAGGTATGTTAAGCCAATGTCACTATTCCGGAGTGTTTGTTGCATTAAACTGGTTATATTTACGCATTGGTGCGCGTATAACCTTCCAGAAAGCGATTTAGAGTTTGAAATTGAACAAAAAATGATATGTGCAAATGATACACATATTTTCACAAATCCCAAGTATGAAATACAATATTTCATTGGTTTGGTATTTGTTTGATGGTCGCAGTGACCCAGGTGTCACAATAACGCTTTGACTTTCGGTTAAGACCAAAACGGTCCAGCCATTGTTCGCAATGAACATGGCTACGTGATCGTAATTAGGTAGGTGTTAATCCCTCAAAAGGACACCTCCTAATAATCACGTTTGCTTGGTCAATTGACTAGTTAACATATTGACACTTTAAAAAGTCAACGGGTCAGATTTTAAAATAATTACGATTTGAGTTTAAAAGTGTTTTAAAATTTGTTTTATCACTTAAAAAACTCAGTAATAATTATTAGAACATGTGTAAACATGTTTGGCTCATCAATTCCAATCTTAGGGTCGGCTCGCAACCGAAAGTCGCGGAGTTTAACTTCTGCTTTGAATTTCGTTTATGAACCGAATTAGAACTAGTATGCTACTGATTTATGGTCCCGTTATGATCATATTATGATGTAGCATAATCCTCTGAGGTTATGTTACATGATCATAATAGTAATCTGAGTTTTATGCGAGTTTCCGTAAATATGCCATACTTTGACTATTTTGCCCTTTTATTTAAAAATGAGGTTTTAGACACCATTAAGCTATCAAACAACTTAGGTACTGATATGTTAACATGTTTAACATATTTCAATGTTACGAATCTAATCATAAACTGAGTTTGCGGATATCGTCGTAAATTATGCCATGAATTGACCAAAATGCCCTTTAGGTGCATAGATCGGTTTTAAGCATAATTTATCACACCAAACTTATTTCCTACTGATGTAATATCATAATTAGGATATTTTGGGATATCAATTATGTTTATAGATTGAGTTTATGCACGAGTTCTTGAATTATGTCCTTAAATGACGATAATGCCCTTTTCACACCAAAAATGGTTTTGAAAGCATATTTTTATACAAAATATTTTGACTACTGATATGTTATATTAATTAACATATATTGGACATATAAAGTTGAGCATAACGTCAATTTTCCTAAAAGATCGCAAATATCGTCATTTAACGACTTTAACGCCGTTTCGACGCGTAGTATGGTTTTAAACCATAACTACCAACCAAGACTTGTTACCTACTGATTTTATAAATCATTTTAAATATTTTTATATTAGGTATATTTTATAAACTCAGATTCCCAAAATAGCCTTCGAAACTGTGTGTGAAATTACCAAAATGCCCCTACGGAGCATAGTTTAGTTTTAAATTATAAAACACACATATGTTTGTTATCATACTGATATTATATCATAAATAAAGTGTTTTAAAAGAATGTTTATGATCGTAACATCAGATTGTACTCAAGTTCCTTTTATACGTCATAAAATGACCAAAACCCCTTACGAGGCATAGTTTAATTTTAAAACCTAAACGGGCATACAATTTGATATCCCACTGATATTATAACTTGTTTAAAGTATATTGGTATATGGAACTTGTTCATGACTCATCCGGTTACTCGTTATCGCTTATACGCGTACGGTTAGACTTACGTAACTAGTTTATGTAAGTTTGCCGAAATGGGTTTAACCTTATCGTATTTACTTCAAAATCTAGAATGTATTACCCATATCATACAAGTTTTCATACTTGTTGGGTCTAAATAACATTCTATTCCGGTCATCGCTTAATCTAGCGTATCGTACTGTTTTAGATACTTTAAGCTAGCCGGTCTAAGTCTACGACTTAAATAAGACCGTTAGCATTCTGAATTGGTTATATATTACCATCATTCCAGACTAGAGCCACCCGGTAAAAGCTACCTGCATTTAGTTAGATTGGATACGACTGAGTTATTTTGCTGTGAATCAAGTATAGGCTCGGGTAAATACTTTTAACTAATTTTCCCTTATACGGGCTTGGGATACGGTATAATATAATACCGCTTGGTTGGGTATGGAATCATTTAATCGGATTGTGATTAATAAATTGCATAACCCGTGTCCTGGGTATCCTCGGCTCATTTCATTTGTAAATGGCCATGACTTATGCACGGGGTGTAGGCATACACCTGACAGATGCAAATGCTGAATAACCCACATGTTGGGGATAACTCCTTTGTAGGTTTTATAGTGGTGAGTCGGTTAGTCATGACCGGCTTCCAAACCGGCCTCATATGTATGACCAACATGTAAATCTATATACAAGATTTTAATAAAAATTGTCCCAAGTTATAAAAGGTTTTGTGCCTTGTGCGCCTAAATCAATTTTCATAAACTCTTTTCAAAAGAGCCAGTTAATTGTATTTACCAGTGAAAACTGACGTATTTTCAAAAGACTAAGTTCCAGGTACTACACGTAATAGGCTGGGAGCTGCTTGGTGTCAATAAAGGATCTTGCAAATTCTTAGGGCCCTAAAGTCTGCTAAACTTCATTTTGTACATTTTATAATGATCCGCATGTGGATTTAATATTGCAAGCTCGTATGTAATTATCCTTTCGGTATTTTCAGACAATTGGGTTTGTAATAATATTTTATATTCCAAGACTTCCGCTGTGCTATACTGTGTGTTTGACCATGACGAAATCAATCTTACGTCACGATACTCCCTACCGAGCCCACCGGGCTGAGCTGTAAATATCGGGGTGTGACATAAATGTGTCGTTTATCTGAGTACTGAACTCATGTCAGCACTACTAGTCTAACTGGTAAGTGTACTAGTCACTCCTGAGCACTGTCTAAACTGTTTAAAGTCGCGACCACTAAAAATGAATAACATGCATCATGAAATGTATTTGTGAGTTATGTTGTGAAATTATGCACTTCAGATGTTCAAAACACATAACCACATAATATTAAACATTGTTTTAATGGTACGGAAATTACCCAAAAAATGCCAGTTGTCACATAGTTTAAGATACCATTTGCACATGTATTTTTCCCAAAGTTTAGAAAACTAGAAAACTTTTAAAAGTGGGGACATTAACTCACAGTTTTGCGTCTTCGTGCGTCCTAAACTTCACCGGTAATCTTCCTGGTTTGCGACGTAACCTATAAGTGTTCTAAATATGTTAATCACCTAAACTTATGATTTACTATGTACAAGTTGTCCATCTTGTTTTATGTATTTGTTTTGTTTTAAATGTATATGTTCTTGAATTGTTAAGATATATATTTTACAAATATATATTTTACAAATATATATTTAGTTTTGTATACTTGTGAGTTGTGTTAACAAATTTTGTTCTTATTGCGGCTTCATGCCTCGCACGAGTAAGATGTGCATGTCCGAGACATGTGTAAGTGGTGTCCACGATAGTCGGGTCTCACCCGTTCGTCGCGTTATCATTAATTTAAGTTATATTTTCTATTTGTAATTATATATATTTTAATTCTCAAAATATATATACATATATAGAATTTAAAAACGATATGTGTTAAAAATAATCTATTTTTAACTTGTCTTGATATGTGTATACTTGTATTATTTCTCAAAAATAATATAAGTAAGTTGTTAAATAATATTTTCAATATTATTTTTAGTATAAGTATACTTAAGCAAGTATACATGTATTTAAGTATAAATACTTATGTATTTTGTGTTAATTGACAAAAATCATTTCTTATGATTTTTAATACTTTCCGGAATTATATTTCTTAAAATAATATATTTCTAAGGCTTGTTTGTTATACATATATTTTTTTGTCATGTTTGTTAAATGTATTTATATATTTTATCACTTGTCCGATTTTTGTGTATTTTCTATTAATTGTAGTAATTATATATATTTCTCTATAAATATATATATATATACATATATTTGTCCATATATTGTCTAAGTGTCAAAAGTCCATAAATTCAATAAGTAATATATATATATATATATATATATATATCTATTATAACTAATAAATGAAAGTTATTTGGGTCACATGTCACTTGATTAGGGCATCCTCAATTCCCTTTTCCCGCCCAACAGTACTCCCCACTACCTAAAAACCCTAAATCTTCTCCTTCACTTCACTTCACTTCTCCTGTACTCCTCTTTTTTCTTTCTCACGCTTCTTTTTTAAACCCTCATCTTCTTCATCTCTCTTTTTCTTCCCTAGAATTTCATACTCTTGAAGAAACACTATGTAGTTTAGGGTTAGATCTGACAAACTCATTGAGTTTGGGGGACGAAAGAGAGTGACGGTGGTGATGATTTGGTTACAAATTTCTATACGGCGGTGACATTGGATGATCAGACAAGATCGGAATCAACTGTATACATCTCCTTCGATTGGTGGCTAGAGATGCTTTGCAGAGAGATGATGTTAAACATCTAGGGTTTGGGAGTATAGATGGATTCATCGCTGTGGTGGGACACACTCATGTTCTTCAAGTTAAAGGTTGTCACAGTATGTTTGTTCTCCTTTCATTAAGGTAATTTCGTTTCCATTTTTACAAAATTAGGGCTAATTTTAACACTACCAAGTTAAAGGTTATCATAGTATATTGTAGTGATAATGAGAAATCTGGTGAAATTACAGATTATAATAACTTTGATTTATTTTTACGGTTCTTTTTTTTGTGTTGATTAGTGTTAATGCTGTTAGATTTGTGGATTTGAACTTAGTTTTGTTGTTGATGTTGAATGTGGTGTAGTGAGAACGAGAAATCTGGATTTATCAACCTTGTGTCGCGATATCTCAGGTATGTTTTTTTGTAGTGTGAATTGAAATGTAGTGGTTGTTATGTATTGCGTGTTTTGATGATATGTGTATTGAGATTGGTGATTTGAGTCGCTAGATCCTGATGTTAGATACTGATTGGGGAATCGAATACTGGAGATTTGTTAATTTACTGTTTAATATGTTTCTGCAGAGAACAATCATAATGAAGTAAAATAACAAAATGTTTTGTTGTAGTTGTAGTTGTGTTTAATAATTAAATAAACATAGGAAAACTGTAGATTTGTTGATCTATCAAGTAGAAGAGAAAAGGAAAATGAGGAAAACCACCAGATATGTGGACATGTTTGCTTAGTTGTCTGACAAAAATTGAATGGTCAAAACGAACTGGAATGTTATAATGTAAATTCTCATTTTCTGTTTTGTTTTCATGCAAATTGTGTAATAAAGTGGTGAAGCAGAACATGTTGAATGGAGTAAGATCCAAACGCCTACTGACAAGATCGTTGTGCCCTATTAGCTGTACCAGAAGTTAATGGTTTGATCTTTTAATTGGTAGTTTTGATACTTCGTCACCTGTCACTGTAGTAATGATTTAATATTTAGTTGATTCTATAATCTAATGTACATTATAATCACTATAAATTGGGACCATTTTACATAAGAGTGATAAGAATGTGTGCTTATCTATTATCTTCTGTGAATTGAATGTGTTAAATGATGCAGATGCTGCTGAAACCAAAAGTCTATTGGATAAGCTTGTGGTGCTAAAGCTTAATGGTGGCTTGGGGACAACAATGGGATGCACTGGTCCAAAGTATGTGGTTGGTTACCTGGTTTACATAGTAGTTAATTAAAACGTAATTGAATAATTATTTTCGAGATTCACCGGTTCTGGTATCAGATTCGAATACATCTTTGCTACAGTTCATAGACTGTTGGTCAGTATAGACTGCCTGGATATATATTTCATGTTAATACTTTGTTGGTGTCTTCATTTGTTTTCGTTTTCTGCTTTTTAAAATCTAACATCATCTTTGCTCCCCCTTGAACCAAAACCCTACTTTCCGACATTCATTACTCTCCACGATCTTCCATTTTCTTTTCTTAGTTCTCTTTTATCTTTCAATTTACATCGAAACCCCACTAATTGCTTTCAAAACCCCCAGTGTGTGTACATACAGTCAGTCATACATGTATTTATGCTCAATGTTCTTAATTCTTTTTTCAGGTTGAGCTTTTCTGTGTGAATAATTTAGTTAATTGTTCACTTGAGTCCACTGAAGAATTTATTTGTATGGAGTTTTGTTTTACTACACGCGACAATGGAATGCGTGCTGCTTTTCAATTGCTTCATATGGTACTTGAGGTAAATATTAAATAATATGTTATTCATCTCTCAGCCAAATGCCAATTTTACATTTTATTGTTATTAATTTTTTTATTCCATGGTCAAGTAAAGTTTCACTTTTGTTGCCGTTATACAGCGTGGTGCGTGGCTAGAAGATGCATTTGATAGAGCGAGACAACTATATTTATCGTATTATCGCTCTATTCCAAAAAGCTTGGAATGATCAACTGCTTACAAACTCATGACAACTATGTTGGATGAAGACGAACGGTTTATGGAGCCCACACCATATTCATTACAATATTTGACTTTGCAAACGGTAAAAGATGCAGTGATGAATCAGTTTGCCAGTGATAACATGGAGGTATGTGTTTTTTTATGATTTTTTTGTATTGATTCCAAACTAGCGGGATTTCCCTATGCGATGCGGCAGTTCGATTGGAACAGTTAGGTACTACATCATCAATGGCCGTTGATCCTTTTCTGGCACTCGGAAAGATTACAAAGGTAATATCTATACTATATATATAATACATATCCGAACACTCGCAACCGGTAGGATATTTGTTTATGTTTAGTTATTTAGTTAAATAAACATAAAACATCTATTATATATACTCCTGGTATCTCTTTGTATCTCTTTATGCCGATGAAATCGGAGTTCTATGTCACACCCCGACCGCGTTAAAACAACGAAACCGCGGCGGAAACGTCGGGGAGTGTCGTGGCAGAATTATTGTTTCACAACCATGGATTCAAAAAGTTTTGTTTTATTAAAATATAAACATTAAACATTGTCTTAAAGTTAAAACAAACAAGTTAAACATAGACTATCATCGTTATTAAATCACTAAGGCCTCGTCCAGTCCTAAGTGAGCATGCATCCTAGCAATCAACGTCATTCAACAACACCTGAAACATATGTAATAACAAAGTCAGCAAAGAAATGCTGGCGAGCACATAGGTTTTATGAGAGTGCCGGATTCATGGCTCGTTTACATGTGGCAATACCTCATTAGACTACAAGAGTCAAACGTTAAAAACCTTGTTTTGAAAAGTGTATAGTATTGCAACATAATTAACCAGCTCAAATCAAGTTGGTTATAGTTTATAAAATCTCGTAGCCATGATTCTTAACCCAAAACATTTGTTTAATTAAATCAAATTGTAAATCCTCTCGTTAGTAAAACTCGTATGGTTTATATCATTTAGAAAACATCGTTATGTGACATCGTTTTAAAACCGTTTGCCCAAGTGAACTAAATAATGCCACGGAATGTAATATGATAAAAACACTTATATATAAGAAATACCAGCGGCGTATCTACCATGTTTTTATCATGTTACACCCGTCCCATTATCTAATCACAACCCAAAACCAATCATTTGTTCAATTCGTTTATCTCGTTTAAATCATTCCAAATCGTTTAAATCATTCTCGTTTTAATTGTGAAAACTACTTTTGGTCGTCTCGCTAATAACATCCAAACCTTCGTAACTCGTCTATCGCTAATCTCGCATTAACAAACCACCAAAGGGTAAATTAACAATCACAGATTCAGTCGTTACCCATATAACCCCCACACATAACCATGAGTGCAGTCTGATAACATGATTTATCAGATCCTATGGACACGTACTTTGACCGAAACTATGACTCGTCACTACGCCTAATCAACGTGGTAATCAGTAGGTATAGTCACAAGGGGCTATAACCATCGCGATTACGCTCACGTTGCAAAGTTCAAACGAACTTTGTGTTGACCAATTCGTGGTCAAAGCAGAAAGTCAGACACTGTTTGACTTTTACGCTTGAAAAGCAATAAAAAGCACGAAAGAGACTTACAAAGGGTCCAAGCTAGGAATATCTTGATCCAAAATACTCAGGTATGAAGTTTTGAACTTCAACTTAGAGCGATTCAGACCAAGAGTGTGAGAAATGAGTGAAACTTATGTGGGTATTTATAGAATTCCCACAACCGTTAGGATCGTTTCTCATTATTCGAGCTTTGATCAAGACCATACATGTGGGCAAAAGGTTTATAATACAATGGGAACATTAAAACCAGCAAATGGTATTGAAATTCAGGGATTAAAACCATCAAAACAGGCTGGAAAGTCAGATTCAATGTTTCTGTACTGGGAAGATGTCGCGCCCCGCATAGAAGCCACACCAGGCTTATGCGCCCCGCGAGGGCAGTTTGACAGAATGTAAAAAACAGTCCCTGCAAGTCCAAAACTTGATTTTCGATGCATTTTTGACACGTTTAAGCCCCGTTAACCCCATTTCAAGGCTCTAAAATGAAGTTAAAGTATAGGGAACTTAAAATATGCTCAAAAACATCTCGGATGTCGGTTCGTTTGGTCGTAAGGTTGCGTTATTCGGTTAATTACGACGGAAGTCGTAACGGACGCAAAAACGATCCAAATTGTGCGACGAATGGTATTTTTGCATTCCAATCACTAAAATATAATATTTTAATGATTACAAAAATTTTTGGATGTCCGCATATATTCAGAACGTAAGATATGCTCGAAAATGCAAACTTATGCACTTTTTGACGCTTTTATTCCCTGTTTGACCAAAAGTTTATTTTTGCACACCAAACTCCTCAAAGCCTATATAAAGGATATTTAGGGGATGTTTAACTTATGATCAATTTCCGGAATGTTTGATATAGAATGAATCGGCATACTTTCGCAGTTTAACATAAATAGTCCCTGCGATCGAATAGACTTGTTTTCGACACACCAAACCATCCAAAACTTATTTCTAAGTTATGTTTAGGTTATCCAAAACTTGTTTTCGACACACCAAACTGGAGTGTTTGTCGCGTTAAACTGACTGCGTTTACGCACCGGTTTTCGTATAACTTTCCAGAAAGCGATTTAGAGCTTGAAATTGAACTCGAATCAAATCGTAAAATCATCAAACATAAATACACATATAATAACACCAAAACACATTGTTTTATTGATAATTGATATTGTTTTACATTGTACATCGTTTACAGAGCACAATTGTCACCGTCTCCCCTACTTTAGGAAATTTTGTCCCGAAATTTTAACTAGAGGAAACCCGTGAAAACAAATGCGGATATTTCACTTTCATTTGGTCCTCACGTTCCCATGTAAACTCTGGGCCATGTTTGGACTCCCAGTGAACCTTGACCAATCAAATTCGCTTGTTCTTAAACCGCTTGACATCACGGTCTATTATCTCCACAGGTTTCTCGATAAAGTGCATCGTTTCATCAACTTGAATTTCGTCGAGTGGAATATGAAGATCAGCATCGGCTAGACATCTTCATAAATTGGACACGTGAAAAGTCGGGTGAATATTCCCAAGCTCTGGAGGTAGCTCTAGTCGATAGGCAACCCTTCCAATTCTTTCAACAATCTTAAATGGTCCAACATATCGAGGTGCAACTTTTCCTTTCTTTACAAATCTCACCACTCCCTTCCAAGGTGACACCTTGAGTAGGACACGGTCTCCGACTTGAAATTCTAAGGGCTTGCATCGCATATCCGCATAACTCTTTTGACGGCTTCTAGCTGTCACAAGATTATTGCGAATTTTCTTGATTTTGTCTGTTGTTTCCAGAAAGAGCTCAGGTCCAGTAAGCCGAGCTTCACCGATCTCATTCCAACAGACAGGTGAACGACATTTTCGACCGTATAAGGCTTCGAAAGGTGCCATATTGATACTAGCATGATGACTGTTGCTATAAGAGAACTCGATCAATGGAAGATGAGAATCCCAATTACCACCAAAGTCTATCACGCATGCTCTAAGCATATCCTCCAATGTTTGAATCGTCCTCTCAAATTGTCCATCTGTTTGGGGATGATAAGCAGTGCTTAGATTTAGTTGGGTTCTCATAGCAGATTGCATGGTCTTCCAAAAATGAGATGAAAATCGAGCATCACGATCAGATATGATGTCTAATGGAACACCATGTCGAGATACAATCTCATCAACATAAATCTTGGCAAGTTTATCAGCAGATAGATCCTCGCGAATCGGTATAAAATGAGCTGACTTCATCAATCGGTCGATAACAACCCAAATAGCATCATGACCTCTAGATGTACGCGGTAATTTAGTGATAAGATCCATTGCAATGTTCTCCCACTTCCATACTGGTATCTCTGGTTGTACAAGCAAACCAGAAGGTCGTTGATGTTCAGCCTTGACTTTGAGACAAGTTAGGCATTTGATACATACAAAGCTGAGTACGAAGATCCTTGTACATTTGGTTAGCACCAAGATGGATAGAATATCGAGACTTATGAGATTCGTCCATCACTAAAGTGCGAAGATCGTCTTGTTTTGGAATCCACAAACGATCCTTGAAATAGAGTAACCCATCATCTTTTGTTTCGAGTCTAAGCTCAAGTTGAAGTGGTAGCTCATATTTCAATAGGCCTTCGTTTACACAAGATCGTTGTGCTTGAAGGACACGAGATTGGATATCTGATAGAGTGCGAACAAAATAAAGCTTGGCTGGCTCCTTTTGACTAAGCGCATCGCCTACGACATTCGCCTTACCAGGATGGTAGCGAATCTCGCAATCGTAATCGTTTAGGAGTTCAACCCAGTGTCGCTGCCTCATGTTCAGCTCCTTCTGATTAAGAATGTGTTGGAGACTTTTGTGGTCTGTGAAAACCACACACTTCATGCCATAAAGATAGTGTCTCCAGATTTTGAGAGCAAAAACCACAGCACCCAATTCAAGATCATGAGTGGTGTAGTTCTTCTCGTGAACTTTCAGTTGTCTTGACGCATAAGCTATAACTTTACCTCATTGCATAAGAACACAACCAAGGCCTAGATTCGACGCGTCACAATAGACAACGAAATCGTCGTTTCCATCGGGCAAGGATAGAACATGAGCATCACATAGCTTCCGTTTCAGCATTTGGAACGCTTCTTCTTGCTTAGGTCCCCACTCAAAAGGCTTATTCTTCTGAGTCAAAGCAGTGAGTGGAACCGCGATCTTCGAAAAGTTCGAAATGAACCGTCGATAATAACCAGTAAGACCAAGAAAACAACGAATTTATGTTGGTGTCATTGATGTATTCCAATCCTTAATAGCAGCTATTTTGGAAGGATCCACATGAATACCCTGCTCGTTAACTATATGACCCAAAAATTGAACTTCTTTATGCCAGAATTCACACTTGGAGAATTTAGCAAAAAGTTGTTCCTTTTTCAGGAGTTCCAGAGTTAGAAGAAGACGTTGTTCATGATCGGCTCGAGACTTCGAATAGATGAGAATGTCGTCGATGAACACAATGATGAACTTGTCTAAATAAGGTTTACAAACCCTATTCATTAAGTCCATGAAGATAGCTGGGGCATTCGTCAAACCAAAAGGCATGACCGTAAACTCGTAGTGCCCATATCTCATACGGAAAGCAATTTTGGGAATGTCTTCTTCAAATACACGAAGCTGATGATACCCAGAACGCAGATTGATTTTGGAAAAAAACATGATGCACCTTGTAGCTGATCAAAGAGATCATCAATTCGTGGTAGGGGATATCGATTCTTAATGGTAAGCTTGTTAAGCTCACGATAATCGATACACATTCGAAAAGACCCATCTTTCTTTTTCACAAACAGGACTGGAGCGCCCAAGGTGAATAACTTGGTCGGATGAATCCTTTGTCAGATAACTCTTAAAGATGTTTCGATAACTCTTGCATCTCAGACGGTGCAAGACGGTAAGGTGCTTTTGCAATCGGGTTGGCATTAGGTACAAGATCAATATGAAACTCGATTTGACGAACTGGAGGCAGACCAGGCAGTACATCAGGAAACACCTCGGGATAATCTCGGATAATCGGAATATCTTGAATACACTTGCTCTTGCCTTTCTCTTCGGTGACATGCGCCAGAAAAGCAACATATCCTTTTCGTAAATAACTTTGGGCTTTCGTACACGACATGAGTTTCAATCCACCAGATGGTTTCTCGCCACGAACCTCTAGGACTTCACCAGACGAAAGAGGAATACGAACAATCTTATCGAAACAAACCACCTCAGCATGATGTTTGGTTAACCAGTCCATCCCAACGATAATGTCGAAACTCCCAAGTTGCATCGGTACGAGTTTAATAGGAACAAGATGGTTATCGAGGTTCAATTGACAGTCACGAAAAACAGAATCCATTATAAGAGGTTTACCAGTAGCAACTTCGACAGATAAGGGTTTCATTAGTTTAGTTCTAGATATTGCAAGTAAAGGCTCAAAAGATAATGAAACAAAACTCCTATCGGCACCAGAATAAAAAAGAACAGGTGCAGGTTGATGGTTAACAAGAAACGTACCATTGACAACGAGGTTGTCAGCTCGAGCCTCGTTTGCATTCAGATTGAACGCTCGTCCATAAGCGGGATTCACATTCGCGTTCGCATTGGCATTCGGATTTGCAAGCCTCGGACAATTGTTGCGGAAGTGACCCATCTCTCCGCAATTGTAACGCGAACCTGGTGGGAATCTAGCAGCATTCCCCTTGAGCTTGTGCTGGATTCTACGCAGCTTGATTCTGACCCAAACGACAGATGTCGGCCAGGTGTCCAAGTTTACCACAAGTAGTACACTGTTTACAAGCCAGTTGTGCCACATGATGACCGTTGCACCTTGTACAATGAGGTGCGGTACCAGCATACTGCTTCTTCATAGCAGGAGGTTGTGCTAGTGGGTTCTGAGCATTTTACGCAGTAACAACAAAATTCTGGGAAGCCTTGCGCTTCCTCGGCCTTCTTGAAGACTCACCCTTCTTCTTTCCCTTACCTTTACTCTTGTCTTGAACGGAATCGGCCGACTACTTCTTGTCACCCTTACGAGTAAGCTTACCCTTGCTGACTTGAGACTCAGTCAGGGTTGCAGGCAGTTCGATTGCCTGACGAACAGTGGTAGGATTACTACCAGTGACAATATCTTGCACAGAATCAGGCAAACCATCGATATGCCTCTCAATCGCTTTCTCTAATGGAGTAACCATAGTGGGACACAACAAACTCAGCTCTTCATAACGATCCGTATACGCACGGTGTTCTCCCCCATCTTGTTTCAGATCATCGAATTCTCCCTCCAACGCTCGAATCTCGTGACGGGGACAGAACTCTTTCATCATGAGAGCTCGAAGCTCTTCCCATGTTTGTGCCATCGCCACATCGGCACCCCTATCACGCGTCACACCGTTCCACCATGTCAGAGCATGCTTCTCGAACACACTTGATGCTAACTCAACCTTATGCTCATTCAGACATTGAACATGTCTGAATGTGCTCTCCAAACTTTCGAACCATTGCAGGAGCGCAGTTGCTCCTTGAGACCCAGAAAACTTTAGCGGTTTAGCTTAATTGGAATTCTTGAAACTACACTGAGCATTATTGTTGTTATTATTGTTGTATAATTGATGGATCTGGGTTACTATGTTCGGAAGCACAACACCCATTTGCTGAGAGACAAGGGCTGCGATTTCTTCGTTAGTTGGAGGTTGTGCATCTCGTCGAGGAGGCATTTTCTAGAAAGAATAAGGATACATGAGAAACGAGTGAGATCGACAATTGGATAAACAAAAGAGGTATTGAAAACATTGACAAAAACACAAGGAAGGCGATCATTCATTTTTTACCTCCAACAAACAAACGACACGCAATGTCTAATCAAAGTAAATGGGTCAATATAATGTATCGTGAAGACCTGCTTTAGCCTATAAGTGGACACTCACCCCAAGAGTTCCCAGGTAAGAGTGACTGGTCCGATTATGTGGATTTTTACGAACACTCTAGCCTTAGACAAAAAACTCAGGATACAGGTATCCACTCTTCCAGATTGCAAGTGTTCACACTATAAAACCCAAACTTGACGAGATTTTGAAAACTTAGAGGGTTCAAAACCTTATAACAAATCATCTATGGAGAGATGATAGGTTTTCAAAGCAGATTTGTTATTGTGTTCTCGGTGTGGTTACCACCTAAGGATAGGTGACAGTATTGTTTTAAAATCTAAACGCAAGAAAACTTGCGTTAGGGTCCTAAAAAAGTTATAGTCTAGGTCAAAGCATTACTAATAACCTAATTCCCTATAACCATTGGCTCTGATACCAACTCTTCTGTCACACCCCGACCGCGTTAAAACAACGAAACCACGGCGGAAACGTCGGGGAGTGTCATGGCAGAATTATTGTTTCACAACCATGGAGTAAAAAGTTTCGTTTTATTAAAATATTAACATTAAACATTGTCTTAAAGTTAAAACAAACAAGTTAAACATAGACTGTCATCGTTATTAAATCACTAAGGCCTCGTCCAGTCCTAAGTGAGCATGCATCCTAGCAATCAACATCATTCAACAACACCTGAAACATATGTAAAAACAAAGTCAACAAAGAAATGCTGGCGAGCACATAGGTTTTATGAGAGTGTCGGATTCATGGCTCGTTTACATGTGGCAACACCTCATTAGACTACAAGAGTCAAAAGTTAAAAACCTTGTTTTGAAAAGTGTATAGTATTGCAACATAATTAGCTCAAATCAAGTTGGTTATAGTTTATAAAATCTCGTAGCCATGATTCTTAACCCAAAACATTTGTTTAATTAAATCAAATTGTAAATCCTCTCGTTAGTAAAACTCGTATGGTTTATATCATTTAGAAAACATCGTTATGTGACATCGTTTTAAAACCGTTTGCCCAAGTGAACTAAATAATGCCACGGAATGTAATATGATAAAAACACTTATATATAAGAAATACCAGCGGCGTATCTACCATGTTATTATCATGTTACACTCGTCCCATTATCTAATCACAACCCAAAACCAATTGTTTGTTCAATTCGTTTATCTCGTTTAAATCGTTCCAAATCGTTTAAATCATTCTCGTTTTAATTGTGAAAACTACTTTTGGTTGTCTCGCTAATAACATCCAAACCTTCGTAACTCGTCTATCGCTAATCTCGCATTAACAAACCACCAAAGGGTAAATTAACAATCACAAATTCAGTCGTTACCCACATAACCCCCACACATAACCATGGGTGCAGTCTGATAACGGGATTTGTCAGATCCTATGGCACCATAACCTAATACTGGTCGGTTCGGCCAAAACTAACGAATGTTATTCGTTATGTAACTACGTCCAACAAGTTTGTTCACATTATCGAAATCGTTATTAGTTTTATATAAACCATATTAATCATTTTTGAAACCATCGTTAAAAAATATCGAAATCGTTTAACACATATGAATCACCACAAAACAATTGAAAACAGTAAAATAGGGGAACTATGTACTCACATGAGAATGCTTAGAAGTCTTGAATAACAACCAATCAAAGTTAGAGGGATCACGGAAATCAATCGGCACCTAATATAGGTAACTATGTTAATAAACAGGACCTAAATCAGAAGATCGGATAGAATGAGGTGTCGTAAACCAAATGAGTATTGGTACTCATGTGATATGGTTTAACAAAGCCTACATTCTAAATCGGAACCTATCCTAAGTTCTTTCGACCTGTTACGACCCATTAAGGTAGCTTACGCTACTTTAACGCTTCGTTCACGCAAATGAGCGTTCGAGACGTCTAACTAGTCCTATGACAAGTATTATATGCCTAAACATGTTTAAATATGTTGCATAATCAGCTTAATGACAAAAGTTTAAGTTATATATGCTTTGAATCCAATTATGCATGAAAAGGGCATTTTGGTCATTTTCCTAAGGCATATAAACTACCTATGATACAACTAATTAAACTAAGTGACCATAATGTATAACCTCGGAAGGTTATTCCCTATACAACTATGGTCACTAAACATGTTTGGTCGGATTCTAATGATCGACCAAACAGGTTGAGTTCGAAAGTCTAAGCGGTTGTTTAGACCGCTTATCTTACGACTCTATACAAGCACTAGACTAAAAGTGACGAGTTAAACATGTTAAAACATGTTTAACTAAGTTAGAAAATAGGTTTTGATATCAAAACAAAGTGTTTTGATACCCAAGGATAGTTTCGTGGCAAAATACGCATGGACACGTACTTTGATCGAAACTATGACTCGTCACTACGCCTAATCAACGTGGTAATCAGTAGGTATAGTCATAAGGGGCTATAACCATCATGATTACGCTCACGTTGCAAAGTTCAAACGAACTTTGTGTTGACCAATTCGTGGTCAAAGCAGAAAGTCAAACACTATTTGACTTTTAAGTTTGAAAAGCAATAAAAAGCACGAAAGAGACTTACAAAGGCTCCAAGCTAGGAAGATCTTGATCCAAAATACTCAGGTATGAAGTTTTGAACTTCAACTTAGAGCAATTCAGACCAAGAGTGTGAGAAATGAGTGAAACTTATGTGGGTATTTATAGAATTCCCACAACCGTAAGGATCGTTTCTCATTATTCGAGCTTTGATCAAGACCATACATGTGGGCAAAAGGTTTATAATACAATGGGAACATTAAAACCAGCAAAGGGTATTGAAATTCAGGGATTAAAACCATCAAAACAGGCTGGAAAGGCAGATTCAATGTTTTTGTACTGGGCAGTTGTCATCCCTCGCGTAGAAGCCACACCAGGCTTACGCGCCCCGCGAGGGCAGTTTGACAGAATGTCAAAAACAGTCCCTGCAAGTCCAAAACATGATTTTCGATGCATTTTTGAAACGTTTAAGCCCCGTTAACCCCATTTCAAGGCTCTAAGATGAAGTTAAAGTATAGGGAACTTAAAATATGCTCAAAAACATCTTAGATGTCGGTTCGTTTGGTCGTACGATTGCGTTATTCGGTTAATTACGTCGAAAGTCGTAACGGACGCAAAAACGATCCAAATTGCGCGACGAATGGTATTTTTGCATTCCAATCACTAAAATAAAATATTTTAATGATTACAAAATTTTTTGGATGTCCGGATATATTCAGAACGCAAGATATGCACGAAAATGCAAACTTATGCACTTTTTGACGCTTTTGATGTGTACAAAATGCAACATATAAATTACATCAATTTTGGCATAAAACTAACCCTTTTTTAGTACTAATGTTGGAAAAAGTGTGCTTTTGTCTTCCTTTTGTATTTTCAGGATTAAATGAGCTCAAATTAACAAAAGAAGCAAAAAGACAGCTAAATCTAACATAAATACAAGAAAAGGAACAAACGTGACATGCCTGACCCCACGACAGCATCTTCCCAAGCAAAACAAGAGAACAAAAGGCTGAACACGCCCCGTGCTCACTGAACACGGGGGCGTGCCCAAGTGTCAGCATAAAAGACAAAGTTGTAGAAGCTTCCATCGCCCACCACGGGGCCGTGCTCAGCGGACACGGGGCCGTGGTCAACTATAAGATTCGCAGAATCCAGGCAAATCTTGATCGTACAGATATGCTTCTGCACACGGGGTCGTGCCCAGCGGACACGGGGCCGTGGTCAACTAATGCAGACAAAAGCAATTAATGAAGACAGAGAAGGATGTGGACACGTGGCCGTGCCCACTGGACACGGGGCCGTTCCCGAGCTTCTGTTCAGCCTATAAATAGGAGTGCTTGGCTCAAGCTCTAACCATCCCTTGGCACACCACCTCTCTCACACTTCACCCACCACCCACCACCACCATAACACCATCATCCATTGTCCATCATAGAGTGTGTGAGTCGTCTCGGGATCCAAGATTGATCGTAAGAGTTCTTGACAATCAAGGCCATGTTTGCCTAAGTCTCTTACATCACTTGGTGAAGACAAAGTGTCTAGTGTAATACTTTTTATTTTTAATTTTTCACACTTTTTACTTGGTTATGTATTAATGACTTTAATAACTAGTTTCTTATGTTGAAGGTGATTTTTCCTTATCGTTTGTCCGTGGTGTCTTGGCATTATTTTACTGTCTATATAAAATAAAAATAGTTTCACCATTCATATCTCCACGGTCTTTATAGAGGTATGTTGGCTACCTGGTCGGGGGTTAAGGGAACGGTTTGGTAAAAGTCTTGCCATTGTTAAGTGTATAGATCCTGCAAAGGACCTGGGTCAAATTTAGTAGGACCTCCTTCAATACTTAACGGTATTGGATGGCTGGGGTCCAAACTCTTTGATTCCCTCATATGTTAAACTACTATTAATACTTTAACCCGGCTACTTAGGACTGTATCCCTGCTGACTCAGACTACTTAGCCGAGGGTAACGTCACCTTCAAAAGAGGGGCCTACCATAATATGCATTAATAACTTAATTAATTATCTTTCAATAATCCGACCCTTTAGGATTGTATCCTTGCTGACTCAAACTACTGGGTTGAGGGTAACGTCGCCTTCAAAAGAGGGGCCTACTACAATAACTAAGATAATCTCTTAAAAAGTGCAAAAGTGCGGAAATAATCAAAGGTTACACTATACACGAGTCGAAGCCAAGTGATTCATCTTGTCTATCTGTTTTTCTTTTATTTATTTTTCAGCATTTTAGTTAGTTTTTATTTTCTTTTTCTAGTTTAAAAGCGTTTTCTAAACTTTTGATTTGATTAGACGTTGAGGATAAACCGGTACTAAAAGCTCTTGTGTCCTTGGGCGACCTCGGTATCTTACCAACACTATACTACGCTCACGATGGGTACACTTGCCCATATGTGTGTTTGGTGTTAGTAAAATATCGTGTTTTATAAATTTAAAACTTGACTAACGTGTAAAAAGGGCTTAAAAATATACTTAAATCAATATACCACCACACACGCATTAAGTTTTTGGCGCCGTTGCCGGGGACACAAGGATTTTAAGAAAGTTAGGAATCAACGGCCTAATCGTTTTTCTTATTTTTCTATTTTTTAGGATTTTTTTTAGTTTTTCAGCTTCTGCAGAGCTCAGCACGGGCCGTGCCTGGTCGGACACGGGCCGTGCCCAGCGTTGTTGCTGGCAGTTTTTATTTACCGAGTTACAGAAAGCTAAGCACGGGGCCGTGTCGGTGTAACACGGGGCCGTGTCCAACTCCCAGTAACAGGGATCCAGAAAACAATCACTGTATCTCCTACTACGGGTCGTGTTCGCTGAACACGGGGCCGTGTCCGCTGAACACGGGGCCGTGTCCAACTCCCAGTAACAGGGATCCAGAAAACAATCACTGTATCTCCTACTACGGGTCGTGTTCGCTGAACACGGGGCCGTGGTGAACCTTCTGACCAACATTCTTTTCTTTTTTTGTTGCAGGACTTGGAACCCAGACGCCACATTTGGACTTCCTACGCAGTGCATGAGCTCTAGTTCTAGTAGAGACATAAAAGAACCTCTAGAAGAACCCGAACGCTTTCTCAGAAAAAGACTTAAAGCTAAAAACCAAGAGAAAGTTTCGGGGGACCCACCTCAAATGGCGGACCAACGTACCCTCATGGATTACCTACGTCCCACTGTAGGTAATCTCGGCGCCGCTATCAATGCACCAAATGTCAAAGCCAGTAACTTCAAACTTCGACCGCATTTGATACAAATGCTTCAAAACTCCGCAACCTTTCATGGGCTTGCGGACGAGGATCCCCATCTACATATTACTAATTTCTTAGAAATATGTGATACCTTTCAGATCAATGGAGCATCAAACGACGCCATCCGCCTTCGGATGTTTCCATTTTCACTAAAAGACCGAGCTAAGGCTTGGCTTAATACCCTCCCAGTTGGCTCGGTAAACACCTGGGATGAACTAGCCCAAAAGTTTCTATATAAGTATTTCCCTCCTGCTAAAACGGCTAAATTAATGACTGAAATTAATACATATTCACAAGAAGATGGGGAATCCTTATATGAAACTTGGGAAAGGTTCAAGGAGCTACTAAGAAAGTGTCCTCATCACGGTCTTGCGGTATGGCAACAAGTATCCACTTTCTACAATGGGTTGCTGCCACACACAAGACAAACACTTGATTCTAGCTCCGGGGGACTTCTAGGTAATCGTCGCCCAAATGAAATATATAATCAAATTGAGGAAATTGCTCAAACCAATTTTCAGTGGCACACTCCTCGAGGCAATAAATCTATTGCCCCGGGCGCCCATATGGTTGATGAAAGCACTTCTTTACAAGCTCAAATCGAGGCCCTTTCTTCAAAAATCAAAAAATTAGAAATGGCAAAAACGGCCTCGGTTATGGCTTGTGAGGGGTGTGGTGGACCACATGAGAATTGGAGTTGTATGAAAGAAGTAGATGATCAAATGGAAACGGTAAACTACATTGATAATAGACCTAGGCCGTCGGGTCCACCAACGGGTACCTACAACCAAGGATGGCGTAGCCACCCTAACCTTGGTTGGAGAGATCCCAGCAATAGTAGTAACCAACAAAACCAACGAACTAACTTTCAAAAACCACAAAACTTTTCTCAACAACAAGGTGGACGAGAAAGGCTTGAAGTATCTCACCTCATCTCCGACACCGAAAAGAAAAACTCGGATCGATTTCAGCAATTGGAATCGAATTTTAGAAATCAACAAGCTAGCAATCAAAACATTGAAAAACAATTAAATCAAGTAGCTCAAAATTTCTCCGAGAGACCACAAGGCGCGTTACAAAGCAATACCGAAACCAACCCAAAGGCACAAGTGCATCTCATCACATTGAGAAACCGAACCGTGGGTCCCGAGGAGGCTCCATTACCACCAACTGAAGGAAGCCAATCCAAACAAACCACGACTCCACCCGCGCCCCAACCAGAAAAGGCTTCTCCAACAAATCAAGAGCCTACCAAGACTCCTCCGGTTCCATACCCCGGACGGTTAATTCGTCAAAAGACCGATGAGCAATTCGCAAAGTTCGAAAATTTACTAATACAATTGCATGTTGATATTCCTTTTATCGAGGTTCTAACCCAAATGCCTAAATATGCAAAATTTATGAGGGACTTCCTCACTCACAAAAGGAAAATTGAATCATTGCAATTAGTTAACTTAGGCGAAGAATGCTCCGCCTTAGTACTCAACAAACTCCCACAAAAGAAAATTGATCCTGGAAGCTTCACGATTCCTTGCTCGATTGAGGAATCCCCCATTCGTAATGCACTAGCCGATCTTGGAGCTAGCATTAATCTCATGCCCGCATCAATGTTCAAACGACTCGGCCTAGGAAAAACGAGCCCTACAAAGATGAGCATACAACTCGCCGACAGATCCGTCAAATTTCCACAAGGTGTCGCTGAAAATCGATTGGTCAAAGTCGACAGTTTCGTCTTCCCGGCCGACTTTGTCATACTAGATATGGAAGAAGACGCCGATGCCCCTCTCATCCTCGGGAGGCCATTTCTAGCCACCGCCCAAGTGGTGGTGGACATGAATGACGGAACACTAACATTAAAGTTTGGGGATGAGGAAGTGAAGTTTGGAGTTGGGAAGAGAGTAGAAGACGAAGACCTGGTCAACTACATGAAGGTCATAGACTCAAGCTTGGATGACGCTCTCCGACGGTGTAGCATGGGATGCAAAACATCCCACTTGGGTGACATATGAGCATGCTTTGGGTCTAGCCAAGGACCCTTATAAACGTGGCGCACCACGGAGGCATTCCGCGGAACTATCCTTAGTTTAGTTTAGATTAATTTTTATGTTTCCTAGTTAGTTTTAATTTTCAAGAATAAAACACACTCAGGATGGCAAAGGAAACAAGGGATACTTGAACCAGCACCCCATGCAGGAAAACAGGGCCATCCGACGAACTTCCTTCATTACAGCAGCTTCAGCACGAGCCGTGCCCGCCCAACACGGCCCCGTGCTGCACAGTCTACAGAAAATGCCCAGTTCAGGTAAACTGGACATGGGCCGTGTTCACCCAACACACCCCCGTGTCCAGGCTTCTGTTTCTCTTTTTAAATTTTGTTACTGGCACCTGAACACGGGGCCGTGCCCGGACAACACGGGGCCGTGTCCAGGCGCCCAGTAACACAAATTTTTGCTTTTTCACACCTTTTTACACATTCAATCAACCTAAAAACTTATTTTTGGGACACATTGAGGACAATGTGTAATTTAACTGTGGGGGGGGGGGATGCTAAAACCTTGAATCTTGTGAGTCATAATAACAAGCCTTACACAAAACTCTATTGGAACCGCTAATCACCCCAATTTTTTTTCAAAAATTTTCATTTTTTTACTTGTCTAGGTTTAATTTGGGAATTTCAAAATTCTAAAAAGGTTATATTTTTACAAATTTACAACCGATAGCGTCGTTATAAAAAGAACCAACATAAGAAAATTATGAAACGGCATGACAAGCTTAGTTAAAATTTGATTATATATACTTGATCACATAAAAACCCATTCCCACAAAAGTGAGTTTTGAGCCTTTATAGAGCATACAAATATATATCTTTAAACTAAATGCTCATTTTTTGTTTCTTGTGTGAATAGCCGCTTGGTTCTTACGACTCTAGAACTTGCCACGACGATGCATTCCCGGTCCTTACCAACTTAAACCCGAGTAAGTAAATGATGGAGGCATTAGGACTAACCCTTTTTATTTCTACACCATTATTTTTTTTTGTTTTACCACCTACCCAAAAAAATCCCCCTAGTTAACCCCTTTGAGCCTAAACCTTTTCATTTCTTAACCCAAACCAAACACCCTTTCACCCACCAAAACCTTTTTATTTTTAACCCTTTATTTTAGTAACAAGCTCGGTTTTTCGTATGACTTTCAAAAAAAAAAATGTTGATGATGAAGCAAAAGAAATAAACAAGCAAGTTTATCAAAAATAACTTTGTTTGAATTATGGCTTCATCAAAATAAAAACTGCAAAAATAAAAAGTCTTACGAAAACCGATGTTTTTTACGCTTTTCGCCCTTTTCTACTAACCACTAACCCAACCACCTACCTTTAACCCAAGCCTAACCCTTCACCCAAAAGTCCTCTTGATATTTACAAAGGTATATAGTTAAAAAGGAGGAGGATTGATTGCTTGGCAAGCCTATGGTATGAGTAAGTTCCATGCCGCTCTCGAGTGATTCACTAAAATACATCTTCGGCCGAGTGTTGAGTGATCCCCCGTGAGGTATGTGAACTTGTATATAAATAGAATTTTAAAGAGGCATGTTATGCCCTAATAAGTAATTTATCTTATGAAAAGTTTTAAATAAATCATGACGAATAGGATTGTAAATAAATAAAAATCAAACTAAATAAAGAATATTGGAAATCCCGACACTCTATGACAAGCCCAAAAGCCTTCTCTTCTACCCTTTCCATTTGGGAGTGTAAAGCAACATTATAAAGAGTTTTGTTTGAGGACAAGCAAAGATTCAAGTGTGGGGGTATTTGATGTGTACAAAATGCAACATATAAATTACATCAATTATGGCATAAAACTAACCCCTTTTTAGTACTAATGTTGGAAAAAGTGTGATTTTGTCTTCCTTTTGTATTTTCAGGATTAAATGGGCTCAAATTAACAAAAGAACCAAAAAGACAGCTAAATATAACATAAATACAAGAAAAGGAACAAACGTGACATGCCCGACCCCACGACAGCATCTTCCCAAGCAAAACAAGAGAACAGAAGGCTGAACACGCCCCGTGCTCACTGAACACGGGGGCGTGCCCAAGTGTCAGCATAAAAGACAAAGTTGTAGAAGCTTCCATCGCCCACCACGGGGCCGTGCTCAGTGGACACGGGGCCGTGGTCAACTATAAGATTCGCAGAATCCAGGCAAATCTTGATAGTACATATATGCTTCTGCACACGGGGTCGTGCCCAGCAGACACGGGTCCGTGGTCAACTAATGCAGACAAAAGCAATTAATGAAGACAGAGAAGGATGTGGACACGGGGCCGTTCCCGAGCTTCTGTTCAGCCTATAAATAGGAGTGCTTGGCTCAAGCTCAAACCATCCCTTGGCACACCACCTCTCTCACACTTCACCCACCACCCACCACCACCATAACATCATCATCCACCACCTTCATCCATTGTCCATCATAGAGTGTGTGAGTCGTCTCGGGATCCAAGATTGATCGTAAGAGTTCTTGACAATCAAGGCCATGTTTGACTAAGTCTCTTACATCACTTGGTGAAGACAAAGTGTCTAGTGTAATACTTTTTATTTTTAATCTTTTCGCACTTTTTACTTGGTTATGTATTAATGACTTTAATAACTAGTTTCTTATGTTGAAGGTGATTTTTCCTTATCGTTTGTCCGTGGTGTCTTGGCATTATTTTACTGTCTATATAAAATAAAAGATTTTCACCATTCATATCTCCACGGTCTATATGAAGGTATGTTGGCTACCTGGTCGGGGGTTAAGGGAACGGTTTGGTAAAAGTCTTGCCATTGTTCAGTGTATAGATCTTGCAAAGGACCTGGGTCAAATTTAGTAGGACCTCCTTCAATACTTAACGGTATTGGATGGCGGGGGTCTAAACTCTTTGATCCCCTCATAAGTTAAACTACTATTAATACTTTAACCGGGCTACTTAGGACTGTATCCCTGCTGACTCAGACTACTTAGCCGAGGGTAACGTCACCTTCAAAAGAGGGGCCTACCATAATATGCATTAATAACTTAATTAATTATCTTTCAATAATCCGACCCTTTAGGATTGTATCCTTGCTGACTCAAACTACTGGGTTGAGGGTAACGTCGCCTTCAAAAGAGGGGCCTACTACAATAACTAAGATAATCTCTTAAAAAGTGCAAAAGTGCGGAAATAATCAAAGGTTACACTATACACGAGTCGGAGCCAAGTGATTCATCTTGTCTATCTGTTATTCTTTTATTTATTTTTCAGCATTTTAGTTAGTTTTTATTTTCTTTTTCTAGTTTAAAACCTTTTTCTAAACTTTTGATTTGATTAGACGTTGGGGATAAACCGGTACTAAAAGCTCTTGTGTCCTTGGACGACCTCGGTATCTTACCAACACTATACTACGCTCACGATGGGTGCACTTGACCATATGTGTGCTTGGTGTTAGTAAAATATCGTGTTTTATAAATTTAAAACTTGACTAACGTGTAAAAAGGGCTTAAAAATATACTTAAATCAATATACCACCACACACGCATCAGCTTTTAGTCCCTGTTTGAGCAAAAGTTTATTTTTACGCACCAAACCCCTCAAAGCCATTTTATAAGCTATGTAAAGGATATTTAAGGCATGTTTAACTTATGATCAAGTTCCGGAATGTTCGATATAGAATGAATCGGCATACTTTCGCAGTTTGACATAAAGACTCCCTTCGATCGAATAGACTTGTTTTCGACACACCAAACCATCCAAAACTTATTTCTAAGTTATGTTTAGATTATTTAAGGTATGTTAAGCCTATGCAATTATTCCGGAGAGTTTTTCGCGTTAAACTGACTACGTTTACACACCAGTTTGCGTATAACTTTCCAGAAAGCGATTTAGAGCTTGAAATTGAACTCGAATCAAATCGTAAAATCATCAAACATAAATACACATATAATAACACCAAAACACATTGTTTTATTGATAATTGATATTTTTTTACATTGTACATCATTTACAGAGCACAGTTGTCACATTCTATCTCCTAATCCGCAGTAGGTTAATGAACTATATGCTGGTGAGGTAAGCATATGTTTCAATGATACACTCCAGGTATTGTGTATACTTGTAAGTTAATGAAACAATTACTAAAAGGTTATGTCATAACTTTATTGTTTCACAATATTTGCAATTACATTTAGTCTGGATCGACATATTCACAAGTTGTAATCGCCACTTAGGTTATTGAATTTACTTGTTTTGTATGTTAAAGATGTGGAGCAGGAGTTTGATATTGAAGATGAAGAATGAAGTTGGTAATGGAGAATCATCGAGCCAACTGAACTAAGGTAACTGTATTTCTTTGGTTCGCTAGAGTTCAATGGAATTGAGTGTTGACAGATTCTATTTGAAGTTGAACTTGATAATTCAGATGTCCTGATTCGTTACTCATCTCTCTCTTGTGCAAGGTGCCACAAACGTCTTCTGGTATGGGCTTTTGCATCAAATCCTATTCAATTTTGATTAGGCACCAGATGGGTTGACGGTATTAGGTTCTGGTGACACAAGTATGGTTACGATTCAGCAGTGGGTGACGGTTTTCTACGACGAACAATAAACAGCACTAAACAAGCCCTAGGTAAGTTATATAATTCTTTTCTGGTTGTTTAATAAGTCATTTAAATTTTCCTTCATCTAATAATGACTTGTTTACTAATTGACCAGAGTCAACTTTTAATTTCCTGGTGGAACAGTGGAAAGACCATTTTCCTCCTGTCTACATGCTCATGGAAGCTTCTGTTGATCAACTATTTGAAGAAGATGCTTGTAACTGCCACTTTCTTTTTACCAAAGATAAAACTCTAAATGAAGATTCAGAATTAGTCTTGAAATATCAATGGTTCATTGGAAGCACAAGTCTTTCAAACTTCACCCCAATTCCGGATACTACTGCTGAGGTAACAAGTTTTTTAATTATCATTAATAGAAGTTTCCTTATGCGATTATATTTCATTTTGTGAACCGGTAATTTTTCAAGGTATATTGGCCAAAACATATCTTGAGCACAAAATTTATCTTTTCAGTAACTACTTCCACTGTTGGGTTAAAACAGTGCGTTAAACCACTATTGGGTTAAAACAGTGGTTTCAAACACTGTTTTAACCCAAAAGTGGTTTCAAAACACTGTTTTAACCTAAAACAGTGGTTTCAAAACACTGTTTTAACCCAAAACAGTGCGTTAAGCACTGTTTTAACCCAACAGTGGTTTCAAACACTGTTTTAACCCGAAAGTGGTTTCAAAACACTGTTTTAACCCAAAACAGTGGATTCGCTCAGTTTCCTACCTTTGGTTTAAAAGCTTGGAAGAAGACTGTGAATTTTTTCAATGTTTCTTTATAGGAAAGTAAGGAGACTGCGGATTCGCTCAGTTTCCTACCTTTGGTTTAAAAGCTTGGAAGAACACGTATGACCGTTCTTTAATATTGCTTGTAATGCAAGCAACTTATTCCATTAACACCGTTCTTGGTTCTGATATACGCGTTCTGAATATGGTTGTAGGTTTTACTTTGACTTTAGCATGACTTATGTGGGAACTGGGATGATTTGCGCTCATATTGTGAACTTATCATTGCTGTTTGGAGCCTTCGTTTCATGGGGTATAATGTGGCCCCTTATCGGAACAAAGAAGGGTGATTAGCTTCCTACGGGTTTGCCCAAAGAAGTATTAAAAGCCTCAACGGTTACAAGGTGATGCCGGTTTAGTTTTCTTGATTTTTTCGCTACGTTGGACACATTTAGTTATTGTTTCTTGGGTTTTTAGGCGTTTATTTCTATCGCTCTAATCCTCAGTGATGGGCTATACAACTTCATCAAGATACTATGCATAACGTCGATGAATGTTCGTGGAAGATTCAAGACGAACAACCTTAATCCAGGTTGTTAGGAGTTCATTAACTTTGTGTTTTTTGTTTGTAGGTTTTTGTTACCTTAACATAGCTTATTTTTTATTTTATTTTTTTGTAAGTGCAGTAGTAGAAAAGAAATTGTAGTTTCTTTTAAGTTATCTATAGTTCTGTACTCTGGTATAGCAGTATGGATTAACCGAGTCTTGAAAGTATTCAGGAAATGATGCAACTGCATTTGTAATGTATTCAGGAAAAGATGCAACTGCATTTGTAATGTATTAACCGGGTCTTGAAAGTAATTGGTGACTAATTAGTATTGAATCATGTGTATTGCTCTTGTAAGCGTTTGTTTGATCCAATCTATAGTTTTAGGGTGTGGTTGGATGTCGTTCGAGATCATTGTAGATTTGGGTTTTATATATTAACGAGTTTTTAGAACCCGTACGTTGTGACGGGACCATTAAACCGAATAATTAATAGACGTAAGAAGATTGAACCATGAACGTGTAACACCCGTGCCTCCACGGCCATCAAACAAATACCGAACCAATGAAATATTATATTTCATACTTGGGATTTGTAGAAATATGTGTATCGTTTACACATATCAACTCTTGTTCGATTTCTAGCTCTAAATCGCTTTCTGGAAGGTTATACGCGCACTAATGCGTAAATATAACCAGTTTAATGCAACAAACACTCCGGAATAGTGAAATAGACTTAACATACCTTAAATAACCTCTACATAACTTAGAAATAAGTTTTGGAAGGTTTGGTATGCCGAAATCAAGTTAAATCGCTTACAGGGACTAAACTTGACAAACTGCGAAAGTATGCCAATTTGAACTGTAACAGACATTCTGGAACATGACCATAAGTTAAACATACCATAAATATCCTTTACATAGCTTAGAAATAGGCTTTGAGGGGTTCGGTATGCTAAAATAAACTTTTGGGTCATTCAGGGACTAAAAGTGTCAAAAAGTGCACAAGTTTGCACTTTTGCGCATAACTCAAGTTCTGAATACATCCGGACATCCAAAAATTTATGTAAGCATGACTATATTATGCTTTAGTGTTTGGCTTGCCAAAAATCCATTCGTTGCGTCATTTGGATCGTTTTTCGCGCTTATGCGCATTCCGTCGTAATTAAGCGAACATCGCGTTCGTACGACCAAACGAACCAACACCCGGCATATTTTTGAGCATGTTTCATGTCCACAATGTTTAGGCATCATTTTAGGGCCTTAAAGTTGGCTTTACGGGCCTTAGAAGTGTCGGAAATGGCTTAAATACACAACAGGGACCAAAACTGTCATTTTTGAAACTTATTTTCTGATCAGAACCCCCATGCGGCCCGCATTAGTTTTGGTGTATCCTGAAGCGGGCCGCGTCAGCCTCTGCAGACTAGATTCAATGTTTAACAGCCTGTTTGCAGCTGTTTTGCACCCCCAATCCCAATTCCAAGTGTCAATTTCCTATGGTGAGTGGCAAATGAGCTACCATAAGGTTCCGACAAGTGTACGGCTTTGATCGTGCCCCCTTTTCCAAGAAACGATCTTAACGGTTCTCCGAATACTATAAATACCCAACCCACTTCACTTCTAAACTCACAAGAATCTGATCCAAAAGACTCTAAGTTGGAACCATTGTTTCATACCTGAGTTATTTGGATCTAGATTAGCATTCGGGGACCCTTCGTAAGTATTCTTTCGTTCTTTTATTGCTTTTCGAGTCTTTTCGAGTCTGAAAGTCAAACTTTGTTTGACTTTCTGCGTTGACCAGTTTATGGTCAATGCGAAGTTCGTTTGAACTTCGCAACGTGAGTGTAATCACGTTGGTTATAGTCCCTTGGGACTACGCCTACTGATTACCACGTTGTCTAGGGTCGTAGGGTAAGCGATCTAATAAATCGCTTATACCTTCGAACCCGAACCATTTGGTCGATCATTAGGATCCGACCAAATACATTAGGTGACAATAGTAGGTAGGGAATAACCTTCCGAGGTTATACCCTATGGTCGCTTCGTTTGAATAGTTGTATGATAGGTAGTTTATATGCCTTAGGTAAATTACCAGAATACCCTTTTCATGTATAATTGGTAATTAAGCATATGTAACCTAAACTTTTGTCACATAACTGATTATGTAACATGTTTAGGCATATAACACTTGTCATAGGACTAGTTAGACGGTCCGAACGCGTTTCACGCGCACGACGCGTTAAAGTAGCATAAGCTACCTTAATGGGTCGCGATGGGTCGAAAGCACTTAGGTTAGTCTCAATGTAGTATGTAGGCCTTGTTAAACCATATCATATGAGTTCCAATACTCATTTGGTTTACCAAGCCTCATCCTATCCGATCTCCCGATTTAAGTCCGGTTTATTTATATAGTTTTAGATTGCCGACTGATTCCGTGCTCCCTCAAGCTTTGTTTAGTTGTTGTTCAAGACCTCTAAGCATTCTCAGGTGAGTACATAGACCCCTCTTTTACTGTTTTCCAAATGTTTTGGGGTGGAACACATGTGCCTACTTGTTACTTTCATGCTTTACATGTTTTCACATCATATACCTGCTATGTTCGTTAGTACATTATAGTACATGATTTCATTACATTTCATGCTATGTATGCCCATTGTGTGCGTACTTAGTACATCGTTCTACATTACATTTCATGCTATGTATGCCCATTGTGTGCGTACTTAGTACATCGTTCTACATTACATTTCATGCTATGTATGCCCATTGTGTGCGTACTTAGTACATCGTCCTACATTACATTTCATGCTATGTATGTCCATTGTGTGCATACTTAGTACATTGTTTTACATTACACTTATGCTATGTATGTCCTTTGTTGCATACTTAGTACATTGTTATTCATCATATGCTTACATTTTGGATACGCATTACATGATTTACATTAGACATGAACATTTTACATCTTGGTGGTTTGGTTTGAGTAAGTGATTTAAGTAACGAGGCGTGTGTAATATGATACAAGCATGGTGGATACGCCGCTGGTACTTCCTATATATAAGTGTTTATATGGTATTACATATCGTAGCGTTGTTTAAATCATTTCAATTTAAACATATAACATTTTATACAAATAACATACTTTTCACAATACATTGTTGTACAAACAACTTAACTTATACAAACTCATTTTACATGGTTATTCATTTAATCATGCATTATTCTCTTATTTATACATATCATCTGAACTTATTATTTTTCAAATGATTTACAAAGACAAAGCAAATTACAAGGTTCATGACTAAATATTTTCTTAAACAGAAGTCATGAATCTTATTTTCACAAAACCTATGTACTCGCCAGCATTTCTTTGCTGACCTCATTTTCACATGTGTTTCAGGTATTGTTGAAAGATATCGATTGATAGGATGCATGCTCACATAGGACTGGACAAGGCCTTAGTGACTCAATAACAATGATAGACTATGTTTAAATTGTGTATTTAGATTTCCAGACGATGTAATTATTCAATGTTTAATAAAACGAAACACTTTTTGGTATCCATGGTTATGAAACATTAATTCTGTTACAACACTCCCCGACGTTTCCGCCACGTTTTGTATGTTACACGTGGTCGGGGTGTGACAGAAAAGATGGTATCAGAGCCAATGGTTATAGGGAATTAGGTTATTAGTAATGCTTTGACCTAGTCTATAACCTTCTTAGGACCCTAACGCGAGTTTACTTGCGTTTAGTCATAAAACAATACCGTCACCTATCCTTAGGCGACGACCACAACAAGAACATAAATTTCAAAACCGCTTTGAAAACTAATCATCTGTTCTAGGATGATTGATTACTAGGTTTTGAACCCTCTATTGTAAGGTTTTGAACCCTCTGTTATACGGTTTTGAACCCCTTTGAGTTTTCAAAATCTCGTCAAGATTTTGGGTTTTAAATAATGTGAACACGTGCAAACTGGAAGGGTGAATGCCTGTATTCTGGGTTTTCTGTCTAGGCAAGCACTTCGTATATATCTCATCAGACGCGAGACCAGTTGTGCTTACCTGGGAATTCTTGGGATGAGTGTTCACTTATAGGCGAGCATGTCTTCACGATACATTATTTTTGACCTATTTACTTTGATTAATCACCGAGGTCGTTTGTTGCTTTGTAGTAACAAACAAATGCCCACTATCCTTGCTTTCATCAGATTTGTTTCATCTCATTCTTTTCGTCTAATTCTCTCACTCGTTTCCTTTCATGTTTCCTCTTTTAGAATGCCTCCTCGACGCAAAAGCCAGATAGCGACTGCCGAATTGGCAGAAATCATTGCGCAGCAAATGGCTGCTCAATTCCCAAACCTCTTTGCTCAATGGAACCAAGCCAACAACAACAACAATGTTCCATGCAAATACAAGGATTTTAACCAGGCTAAACCACTCAAGTTTAGTGGTTCTGAAGGAGCGACTGGGCTTCTTCAATGGTTCGAGAGCATTGAGAATACTTTCCGCAACGTGCAGTGTCCTGGCAATCGCAAGGTCGAGTTTTCTTTGAGTGTGTTTCAGAAGAGGGCTCTCACATGGTGGAACGGGGTTATGAGGGATCGTGGTGCAGAAGTTGCTCTAGCACAGACATGGGCTGAACTTAGGGCCCTTATGATGAGGGAATTTTGTCCTCGTCATGAGCAGCGAGCTTTGGAGAAGGAATTTGATGAGTTGAAGCAAGATAGTGGTGAGCACAGGGCGTATACTGATAGGTTTGAGGAGTTGAGTCTGCTTTGCCCGACAATGGTTACCCCACTCGACAAGGCTATCGAAAGGTACATCGACGGCCTACCTGACTCGGTACAAGACATCCTTACTAGTAGTAGCCCTACCACACTCCGTCAGGCGATCGAGTTAGCTGCGACATTGACTGAGTCGCAGATTCGGAAGAATAGGTTACACAGAAAGGGTGACAAGGGTAAGAAGCAGGGGTCTGACAAGGAGGATAGCAAGAAAGGTCAAAACAAGAAGGGTAAGGAAGGTGAGACGTCAAAAAAATCAAGAAAGCGGAAGGGTGTTCAGAACTTTGCTGTTACAGCACAAACTGCTCAGAACCCGCGGAACCCACCAGCTCAGCCACCTGCAAAGAAAGCATATGCCGGTACCGCACCTCATTGTGCACGCTGCAACGGTCATCACGCGGTACAACAAGCTTGCTGGCAATGCACGACGTGTGGTAAACTTGGGCATTTGGCCAATGTTTGTCGTTTGGGACAAAATCAGGCTGCTCAGGTTCAAGCTCCGGTTCAAGGGAATGCTGCGAGATTCCCACTGGGGTCATGTTTCAACTGCGGAGAGATTGGTCACTTCTGCCACAACTGTCCGAGACTGGTGAATGCAAATGCTAACGTAAACCCAAATGCGAACGTCAACGTCAATGTGAATCCAGCACGTGGTCGAGTGTTTAACATCAATGAGGCACTCAATGATGAAGGAGTAAACAATTAGCATTTTGTATTTCCTCTGGTTGTTATCTTGTAACATTTAAAGACAATGCGGTTGTTATATAAATAAAAATTTGTGGTTTTATTTTTTAACTAATGCAATTGTATGAATGTTTGATCCAACCTTATGATGTAAACACAAAGACAAAACTACTCCTGTGGTTCTGTCATTTTTATGATCACTTGTGATCTCCCTAAGAACCTCAAACACTTGTTTCTTTTAAATCTAAAGTATCTTATCGTCTTGCACCGTTCGAGATGCAAGAATTATCAAAACAGCTTCAAGAGTTGTCTGATAAAGGATTCATCCGTCCGAACTTTTCACCTTGGAGAAACTCCTGTCCTCTTTGTGAAAAGAAAAATGGATCTTTTCGAATGTATATCGATTAACGTAAGCCTAGTAAGCTTACCATCAAGAATCGATATCCCCTACCTTAAATCAACGATTTCTCCGATCAACTGCATAGCGTTTCATGCTTTTCCAAGATCGATTTGCGTTTTGGGTATCATCAACTTTGTATTCTCGAAGAAGATATTCCCAAAACGGTTTTCTGCACAAAGTATGGCCATTACGAGTTTACAGTCATGCCTTTTGGGTTGACAAATGCTCCAGCCATCTACATGGACATAATAAATAGAGTCTGCAAGCCTTATTTGGATTAGTTCGTCATTGTTGTTATTGATGACATCTTGATCTATTCATGTCCCGAGCCGATCACGATCAACACCTTCGTTGACAATGGAACCCCTAAAGAAGGAACAAACTTTTCGCTAAATCCTCCAAGAGGAAATTTTGGCTTAAAGAAGTTCAATTTTTGGGTCATGTAGTCAACAAGTAGGGTATTCATATGGATCCATCCAAATTGATGCAATTAAGGATTTGATTCCTAGTATGCTTTAAATACCGTGTCCAAAGATAACAAATTTAATGGTCAAATTAAACAATTATGCGAGTATGCGATTATGCGATTATGTGATATGTGTTTATGTGTTCTCCTCTATGTTTTTGTGTGATCCGATTTTCAAATCCTCATAGAATCTTTCATATCTTCATATGAGGGATTCATAGTAGGATATTCAAAAGGTACTACCTTAAATCCTTATGGGCTTCTACGTAGTAGTTAAGACCCTTGGGTTATATAGTACCATTCCATGATTCGATGAGAGACCCTTGAGTGGTCTAGTTAAAGATTGATTCAAGATCTGGTTAAGAATGGCATGTGATGATACAGCTGAAAGGACCCTATGGTGGTCCAGTCACGCTCATCACAGGTTTGTTCATTTGGTTTTCCCCTACACATTATAAAATAGACTGTGTGAACTATGCAAGGAATTGTCTGATTATGGACGCGTACATAATTATGAGATTCAGTGCACGGTAACCACAGTAAGATTTATTATGTGTAAGAACCGATAGTGACAACAATAACGAAATGAGAACGATGTAATGGAGGTACGGTGGACGCACCAATGACGCTTCATATACTTGTATATAAGTATCCCTCTTACATTGCAAGCATAATGTTATTAAAGTTACTAGAAGTTCAGAACCCTAACCAATGTTGTTCGATCTTTTCAACTTCATGTTTTCAAGCTCTCACAAGTTTCCTCTGATTAAATTTCGGGACGAAATTTCCTAAAGTAGGGGAGACTGTAACACCTGTGCCTCCACGGCCATCAAACAAATACCGAACCAATGAAATATTATATTTCATACTTGGGATTTGTAAAAATATGTGTATCGTTTACACATATCAACTCTTGTTCGATTTCAAGCTCTAAATCGCTTTCTGGAAGGTTATACGCGCACTAATGCGTAAATATAACCAGTTTAATGCAACAAACACTCCGGAATAGTGAAATAGACTTAAAATACCTTAAATAACCTCTACATAACTTAGAAATAAGTTTTGGAAGGTTTGGTATGCCGAAATCAAGTTAAATCGCTTACAGGGACTAAACTTGACAAACTGCGAAAGTATGCCAATTTGAACTGTAACAGACATTCTGGAACATGACCATAAGTTAAACATACCATAAATATCCTTTACATAGCTTATAAATAGGCTTTGAGGGGTTCGGTATGCTAAAATAAACTTTTGGGTCATTCAGGGACTAAAAGTGTCAAAAAGTGTACAAGTTTGCACTTTTGCGCATAACTCAAGTTCTGAATACATCCGGACATCCAAAAATTTATGTAAGCATGACTATATTATGCTTTAGTGTTTGGCTTGCCAAAAATCCATTCGTTGCGTCATTTGGATCGTTTTTCGCGCTTATGCGCATTCCGTCGTAATTAAGCGAACATCGCGTTCGTACGACCAAACGAACCAACACCCGGCATATTTTTGAGCATGTTTCATGTCCACAATGTTTAGGCATCATTTTAGGGCCTTAAAGTTGGCTTTACGGGCCTTAGAAGTGTCGGAAATGACTTAAATACACAACAGGGACCAAAACTGTCATTTTTGAAACTTATTTTCTGATCAGAACCCCCATGCGGCCTGCATTAGTTTTGGTGTATCCTGAAGCGGGCCGTGTCAGCCTCTGCAGACCAGATTCAATGTTTAACAGCCTGTTTGCAGCTGTTTTGCACCCCCAATCCCAATTCCAAGTGTCAATTTCCTATGGTGAGTGGCAAATGAGCTACCATAAGGTTCCGACAAGTGTACGGCTTTGATCGTGCCCCCTTTTCCAAGAAACGATCTTAACGGTTCTCCGAATACTATAAATACCCAACCCACTTCACTTCTAAACTCACAAGAATCTGATCCAAAAGACTCTAAGTTGGAACCATTGTTTCATACCTGAGTTATTTGGATCTAGATTAGCATTCGGGGACCCTTCGTAAGTATTCTTTCGTTCTTTTATTGCTTTTCGAGTCTGAAAGTCAAACTTTGTTTGACTTTCTGCGTTGACCAGTTTATGGTCAATGCGAAGTTCGTTTGAACTTCGCAACGTGAGTGTAATCACGTTGGTTATAGTCCCTTGGGACTATGCCTACTGATTACCACGTTGTCTAGGGTCGTAGGGTAAGCGATCTAATAAATCGATTATACCTTCGAACCCGACCCATTTGGTCGATCATTAGGATCCGACCAAATACATTAGGTGACAATAGTAGGTAGGGAATAACCTTCCGAGGTTATACCCTATGGTCGCTTCGTTTGAATAGTTGTATGATAGGTAGTTTATATGCCTTAGGTAAATTACCAGAATACCCTTTTCATGTATAATTGGTAATTAAGCATATGTAACCTAAACTTTTGTCACATAACTGATTATGTAACATGTTTAGGCATATAACACTTGTCATAGGACTAGTTAGACGGTCCGAACGCGTTTCACGCGCACGACGCGTTAAAGTAGCATAAGCTACCTTAATGGGTCGCGATGGGTCGAAAGCACTTAGGTTAGTCTCAATGTAGTATGTAGGCCTTGTTAAACCATATCATATGAGTTCCAATACTCATTTGGTTTACCAAGCCTCATCCTATCCGATCTCCCGATTTAAGTCCGGTTTATTTATATAGTTTTAGATTGCCGACTGATTCCGTTCTCCCTCAAGCTTTGTTTAGTTGTTGTTCAAGACCTCTAAGCATTCTCAGGTGAGTACATAGACCCCTCTTTTACTGTTTTCCAAATGTTTTGGGGTGGAACACATGTGCCTACTTGTTACTTTCATGCTTTACATGTTTTCACATCATATACTTGCTATGTTCGTTAGTACATTATAGTACATGATTTCATTACATTTCATGCTATGTATGCCCATTGTGTGCGTACTTAGTACATCGTTCTACATTACATTTCATGCTATGTATGCCCATTGTGTGCGTACTTAGTACATCGTTCTACATTACATTTCATGCTATGTATGCCCATTGTGTGCGTACTTAGTACATCATCCTACATTACATTTCATGCTATGTATGTCCATTGTGTGCATACTTAGTACATTGTTTTACATTACACTTATGCTATGTATGTCCTTTGTTGCATACTTAGTACATTGTTATTCATCATATGCTTACATTTTGGATACACATTACATGATTTACATTAGACATGAACATTTTACATCTTGGTGGTTTGGTTTGAGTAAGTGATTTAAGTAACGAGGCGTGTGTAATATGATACAAGCATGGTGGATACGCCGCTGGTACTTCCTATATATAAGTGTTTATATGGTATTACATATCGTAGCGTTGTTTAAATCATTTCAATTTAAACATATAACATTTTATACAAATAACATACTTTTCACAATACATTGTTGTACAAACAACTTAACTTATACAAACTCATTTTACATGGTTATTCATTTAATCATGCATTATTCTCTTATTTATACATATCATCTGAACTTATTATTTTTCAAATGATTTACAAAGACAAAGCAAATTACAAGGTTCATGACTAAATATTTTCTTAAACAGAAGTCATGAATCTTATTTTCACAAAACCTATGTACTCGCCAGCATTTCTTTGCTGACCTCGTTTTCACATGTGTTTCAGGTATTGTTGAAAGATATCGATT
Organism: Helianthus tuberosus; assembly: GCA_030545235.1. Taxonomy (NCBI): domain Eukaryota; kingdom Viridiplantae; phylum Streptophyta; class Magnoliopsida; order Asterales; family Asteraceae; genus Helianthus; species Helianthus tuberosus. Next base: position 3,928 of record JARYGA010052722.1, on the reverse strand, counting down.
GATAGGATGCATGCTCACATAGGACTGGACAAGGCCTTAGTGACTCAATAACAATGATAGACTATGTTTAAATTGTGTATTTAGATTTCCAGACGATGTAATTATTCAATGTTTAATAAAACGAAACACGTTTTGGTATCCATGGTTATGAAACATTAATTCTGTTACAACACTCCCCGACGTTTCCGCCACGTTTTGTATGTTACACGTGGTCGGGGTGTGACAGAACGCGTAGTAAACGAAAAGCCACGCGTTAAGCATGAAAAAGATAACATAGAAACGTTAACACAAACTCGTACTTTGAGGTCGGAATGTTTGAATCTTTATAAGAAAACGAAACGTCAACATTATAAGTGGATGTTGGTTGATTATTATTAAAATATAATAAGTAACATGAAAAATAATAACCTCAAGTCTTACAAATAAAATTTAATGTATCTGGTTAAACTCTAGTCTAAGTCATGATTTCAAGTTATATTGTTATATAAATTTTGTGCATTTTTATTTATAAAAAAAAAAGAAAAGAGTATGAAGGTTGGATATCGTTTGAGTTTCAATTTTACTTTACCAACATCACAATTAATGATTTTTTTAATATTATTTAATTCATCATCCATTTGTTTTCTTCAAACCACCTGACACCAATTCAAAACCATCAAAAGTCAAAACCACCCTTTTTAAAAACTAAAAACCACCCTTTATCTTCTAATTTCACACACAACTAATTATCTTTTCGCTTCAACACCCGCCGCCACCACCACCGGCAACGCAAACGCCATAGCGCCCTCTACGACAGCCACATCCGCCCTGGCCACCTTAAAGATCTCCACCTCCTCAGTCCAGATCAATGCTCACCACCATCTAATCTACGTTTATCTTCTCATCCACTGCCATCGCTACCAACCACCCGCCTATCTCCTTGTCTTTCTCACTCTACTTTAACTCACCATGACTACCGGCGCTGCCTGAAACGTGGCAAATCAAAGGAACCTGTGCTTAAACAGATCTTAGTTCTTAAACGCGGGTTATATCAAGAGTATATGGGTTACATCGGCACTTTTCAGATAATGGTGTTTAAACTTGTGACGATAATGGTGATGAAATCGTGGGCAAAAGTCTTTTTTGCGGGGTTGAGCACTGGAGCACTTTGTCGCCGGAGTTGTTCTAGTACCGACTATGATAGTGGGGCGTCTGGGTTTAAGGGTCTAGGTTTGTATTTTTGGTCCCTAGAAAATTGACCAATCATAAGCAAGAAAATTGAACTGTAGTTTTGTGAGGGGAAGTATATTTGTGAATTAATATAGGGAAAATCATATATAGTTTTAATATAAAAACTTTCTCAAGCCCGGGAAGCAATCCTGGGTAATTACCTAGTATATATATATATATATATATGTATCTATGGTTGAGTTCATTTCAGAACTCTAAATAACTACAGAACTTTCAGAACTCCTAATAAACAATCATTTTATATATAAGTTTTTGTATTTAGGATCTTTTTATCATCTATTATATGTATTTCTTTGATTACATACATGTTAAAAGTAGTTTACATATGTTTAATTGCCAAAATTATATATATGTGTCATAACTAATTACATATATGTAAAAAAACTAGTTTACATATGTGTAATTATAAAATTACATATAAAAAATGATAAAATTACTCTTAACATGTATGTAATCGTAAAAATAAACATAATAAATGATAAAATTATCCTAAACATAAAAATATATAAATAAAAAGATTGTTTATTAGGAGTTCTGCGAGTTCTGTAAATATTTATGGTTCTGAAATGATCCTGGCCTATATATATATATATATATATATATATATATAGGGTCGGGATTTAGAGAAAACAGTAGAAAGTGCGAGAATGGTGAGAACGCTTATCGACCGTCCGATCAAAACAATCTATGGAGTAGATTGGCGCGGTGGCGTTTTCGTAAATAACATCAATTTTATTACGTGGACGCGCTTCATTAAGGGTAAAAGGGTATTTTGACTTCTCCACACAAAACGCCATCTCATGAAATAAAACACCAAAAACAAAAATCATACACCATTCTAAGTAAAAACGCCATTAGATATAAAACGCCAAACTTAATTATAGTAAAATCCCGCCTAAAAACCCGCCAAAAAATCCTATATATACAACATCTCAGACCTTCAATAAAAATACACACAAAAACCCAAACGCCATATTTGATATATCCCATTCGCCTTAGAAACGCCAAAAAACCCAAACATCAAATATCTTCTAACCCAAAACGTTTTTTTGAAATTCAGTTTGGTTGTCTGTAAGATTTCGCCCAATGACATGCACAAAATCCTTAAGTGAGGATATTGTCCATTTCATTAAGTAAAATCTAATTGACTTATCCTCAACTTCCATCCAATTTATAACGCCAAAACATACAAAAACATTATTAAGGTTTGTTGTCAATAAAGTTTAGCTGTATGGGGTGGACAACACTGTCAGTTATCTTTCTTAACCGAGGATTAACAATGTTGTCCATCTCATTCAGTAAAACATTATTGATTTTAGCATGATCAAATTTTGAGGTTTAATGTGCTCTTATTTCGTTGCGTTCTTTTTATCGGTAAAACGCAAAAAAAGTTATAAAAAAAATCAAACATCGTTCATTGGAAAATTCAAGATTGTTGGCTGAAGGGTCTAAATTCAATAACATTTTGCTGCATGAGATTGACAAATCTTCAAGAAAAAGATGCTGATGTCAGACTGTGTGCTTCCAAATAGCCACACAAAAAACTTATTGAAAAACAAAAAAAACAAAATGAATCATACGAAAGTTGAACCAACCAGTTAACATGATTCAAAAAAGAAGAAAGAGACCGGTGACAGTGAAGATTTGGAAGATCAATTGTTTATGTATTATTTTTTTTATTTTCCTTTTCAGTTGATTGTTATATAATAAAAACGCCAAAACAGCCAAAATGCTTGTTTAAACGATATCATCCCGTAAAACGCCCCCAAAAACTCCCAAACTATAATAAAATTACTTTGAAAAAGTATTATAAACCCCCCTCCCCAAAAAAAGCAAACTTGAAAATGTAATTGGAAACAGTAACTACAAATCAGTAATACTGAAGATAGGGAAAATTTATTATATTAGAATCTAAAACGCCAAACTTGAAAGATGGGACGTGTTACAGACTTCAGAGATAAAGCTTATAAAAAAGAATAATTACAAACAGTAACTGAAAAGACGAATACTTTATTATAATTATGCACCGCCTAACTTAGGCGCCAAAAAGACATCCTATAAAATGATACGTCTCAGCAACTTCCATTTGATCAAACCAAAAAAACAAACGCCAATACTACTAAATACCACTCACTGAAAAATGCCAAAAAAATAAAAAAAAATCAAAGATGGCTAATATGCTTTCTTGGATATTCAGAATTGTTATTCGTGAAGTTTCACTGAATGAATTGTTAGCAGAGGGGAGTAACTCAGAAAGATTTAGCTGCATGAGATTGAAAAAAATTCAAGAAAAAGATACTGATGCCAGTCATATGGCATTTTGTATTTTTTGTTCTTGAAGAAGGTTTGGATGGGAGAAGAGATCAATGACACTGAAGAGTGGGTTGATTATAAAGATGAAGATCAAGATAAAGAAAAAGCGAAAAACCCACTCACAGGCAAAATAATCAAACCGATGGGTTTGTTAAGTTTTACATAAAACGCCATATATTTGGTGACAGTTCTTGTACTATTAAAGAAGAGAGAGGCTGATGACATTGAAGATTGTGAAGAGAGATCTGATTAGGATTTTTAATTTATTTTCTTCGCTTGTATTTTTTTTTTCCTGTGGTTGAAATATAATCTAACAATACTAAAACGCCAAGATACCATAAACGCCAAAATGTATATAAAAAATAATAGAACAATGGGCTATCTT
>JARYGA010052720.1:0-55581 GCA_030545235.1 Helianthus tuberosus | reverse complement strand
AAACCTCATTCTATCCGATCCTCCGATTTAGGTCCGTTATTAACATAGCTACCTATATTAGGTGTCGTTTGATTCCGTGATCTTTCTAGCATTGCTTGGTGGTTATCTAAAGACTATTAAGCAAATCTCAAGTGAGTACATAGTCCCCTCTTTTACTGTTTTCCAAACGTTTTGGGGTGAAACACATGTGTCTACTTGTTACTTTCGTGCTTTCCTTGTTTTCATATCATATACGTGTTATGTTCATTAGTACACTTATAGTACATGATTTCATTGTGTTTTTGCTATGTATGTCCATTTGTTGCATACTTCGTACATTGTTTTACATTACATTTTGTCACACCCCCAAAATCCACTCGCGGAGTACCACCGCTTGGAGGCGTGACATGACCAGGATCAAGCCACCAATCATATTGAACATAAGTAATTATATCAAAAGTCATTCATCAATACGATAGGTGTTTACAAAACCAAATATAAACAAGTGTGTAGCGGAAGCATTACTGTAAAACCCATCATAAGTTTAAGTACAAAAAGTTATAATGTTTGACAACACATTCACGATCCATGTCCACAACGACTGTGCCTCCCGTGCAAGCTCCAAAAGCACCTATGGTCCTGCAAGGCATGTAACAGAGAGTCAACAACTAGTTGAGCGAGTTCACAGTGGGTTGTTTAGTAATAATGTTCGTTTCATAAATCGTTTGTTTGTTTAGTAACCCATGTATCGTTATCAATTACATCGCGGCCCTCCAGGCATGTTTGCGAAGATTAGTGGGGGTTTCCCATGTATTGTAGACTAGTTTTATTTGTATCGCGGCCCTCCAGGCATGTGTGCGAAGATTAGTATAAGTATCGCGGCCATTCCAGGCATGTGTGCGAAGATTAGTATAAGTATCGCGGCCCTTACAGGCATGTTTGCGAAGAACAGTTTCAGTATCGCGGCCCTTACAGGCATGTTTGCGAAGAGTAGTTTCAGTATCGCGGCCCTTACAGGCATGTTTGCGAAGAGTAGTGGGGGCTTCCCCATGTATCACTAGTCTAGCAGTATCTATATGTGACCTTTCCCAACCGAGGCCAGTAATCCATAATTCCCAATAATAACGTAAGTACAGATAATCATCCAGTCCCATTCCCTACCCCGGGAATCCCATGCCTTGGTAAGAGTGTGAACTCACCTTGTTTTGCTCGGTATGCTAAGTATGTGCTCACGGTTAATCAATCACGTCCTAAGGTATGCACGAATACATAATCAGTTTGCATTCAAGTTGTTTGCACGTATACATCATCATCATCAAGAACATCGCATTAATAACACAGAGTATCACATTGCACGTATTTGCAATCATACAAGTATTGCCTTTATTCATAACAGCAGTTATCTAACCCAGTTAAGTTTAACAGAATTAAAGTAGATTACTGTGTTGATTACACAGTTGGCGAAACACACATATTGGCGAAACACATATTCTGTTTCGTCGTGGTCTTGTTTGGCGAAACAAGATTCCATTTGGTCAACTGTCCTTAGCGAAACACAAGTCGGCAGAAAGCATGTTGACGAAACACATATTCTGTTTCGTCAATCGGGGTCTCGGCGAAACACCTTTGTTTCGCCAAGTGTGTTTCGTCAAACATGTTGCAGAATCATCAAAGAATTATTAAGCCTTAGTGGCCAACAACTATCCATCACCACTAAACCTCATTGGACCTCCAACATCAACAATCCGATTGGACCTCCCACATAAACAACCGATTGGACTTTTGGCATGAATTAACAACCCTACCAAACATCATTATATAAAAGTGGCGGTTCACAATTTCCCACCCATCTCGATTTAATAAACAACCCATGTTACTAACTATGAATCTTATCAATCCAGCCGACAATTCCATGAGGTGTTCCTTGTTTTACTAAACAACAACATATATATACAAACAATTAGCAAAAGAATCTTCGACTAACATATCCTGTCAACGCACACATGGGCCGTAATTAAAAGCATTCATCAAACAGACTTTTAAATCAATAAAAAGTAATCGATTCTGTATATTCACACTAACCGAGATGTTCGGAAATGATGGTTTGATCGCTAAAGAGAGGGCTTGGGGAAACACACAGCTGCCGTCACACTTGGGAGAGTTTTAGGGTTTTGATTTTGTTAAAACGTGTGAAACTGAACTCGTTTCCCCTAAATATACACGAAACAGTGTTCTGGGCCCTTACTGGCCTTCGCGTAACTGGGCTTGGCGAAACAGACTTCTGTTTCGTCGAGATGCTTATGGCGAAACAGTCTGTTTCGTCGGGTCCTGTCTGTTTCGTCGAGTCCTTTTATGTGTTAACAGTTTAAGTTTTCAACAGATTTCATGTTATACAGCCAAACACAAAATCATGCAACCACAATGCGTTCATAAAAATATTGTCACACCCCCAAAATCCACACGCGGAGTATCACCGCTTGGAGGCGTGACTGACCAGGATCAAACCACTAATCATATTGAACAAGTAAATAATTAAGTGTAAAAGTCCAACCAACACAATTAGTGTCCAAAACAAACATAGTTAAGTTATGAGCGGAAGCAGAATGTTTAAAACCAAAACTTAAGTTTAATTATCCAAGGGTCTCACATGGCACACAGTTGTCCATGTCCCACAACGACTCTTCCTTGTGCAAGCTCCAGCTAAGTACCTATAGACCTGCAAAGCATGTAGTAACGAGTCAACAACTAGTTGAGTGAGTTCACGTTTGGTTGTCCAGTTTATAGTTATTCCGAAAACACAGTTTGTTCTTTACCAGCTATCCAGCCGTGGGGGTTACCCCATAGTTCGAAAAACGTTTTATTAGTTACCCGTTCTTACGTTGGCTATTCCAGCCCGGCTCTATGGCCGTGGGGGCTACCCCATGTTTTGTTCACCAGACTCGTTACATATCGACTACTAACGTTCGTCATGTTTAAGTGCCCTAACGTCTGTGTCTATCATCACTGACGTGCCATAGTCCATTAGTCCACGCCCGTCCTCTGCGGCACGGTGTGAGGTTTGTTAAACCTAATAGCGCTATTTAACTAATGACCCGTTCGCCATTGGCCTCGGCGATTAAGTCGATATAAAATGGAGGGACTTCGTTGATAGAGTTCTAGTCTAGTATAGTTTTATACGTCTCAACCGGACGAGGAATCTATGTTCCTGGTTACGTCTCAACAGGACGAGGAATCTATGTTCCTGGTTACGTCTCAACAGGACGAGGAATCCCTATTCCTTAACCCATTCCCAACCCCTGGGAACCCCATGCTTTGTAACGGAGTGTGAACTCACCTTGGTTTGCTCGGCAGATAACACAGAAAGGTCAAGTCTAAAGGCTAGTGGTCAATCACGTCCTATCAGGGTTACCAATACAAGTCAGGTTTTGGTTTCGAGTTGTGCACATAAGTATTTCATCATCTAACAGATAAAGAACACATTTATATCATGGCAAATGCATAGTACATGTCAACACCTTAACATTTACGATCAAGTACACATCAACAGATAAAGCCCAACACCAACCGACCCAACATGTGGTGCGGTCGGCACAGCCTTGTGCGACCCACATCATGTTGTGTGATTTAATAAAACACCCGGCCCAATAATCAAAAGTCCAAACATAGGAGACACGTCCCAATTTAACAATATGTAAAAGTCTTGTGTGATCCGAATATTTGTACGATCCGATCACCAGCCCAACCCAACATAAACATCCGGCCCAAACATGTTAAATAATCATATATCTTGTGCGGCCCAACAGTAAATCAATATCACCACTTGTGCGATCAGGTCCCCTTGTGCGAAGGGACCTCTTGTGCGAACCGGAGGTCTTGTGCGATTAGTTTTAAATTCCAGATTTCATGCAATCAGTTAACACTTCCGAATATCATGCATATTTGTTACCTTGTTTCCAAATATTCGATTCAGTTATGATTATTCAATGGTTTCCAATTTGTGAATTTTATCAATTATTGAATACTCTAACCAAAATAAAAGTATGAATATTATAATTAATTGGTCCACTAAAATTCAACCACATTCAACATATTAATCAGATTTGTTCACATGATTCACCATCCATACAAGTCAACATCAAGGTCATTCATTTACAGGAATAATATGGTATCATATATCAAATTGAATATGCACTATGATCCATGCAATTTAGAAGGAATACATAAATCAAACACATGACACTGACACCCACATGCGACCTATCATGATTTCTATTGTTTGGCTGCACATGGATACATCAATGTAGTCAAAATGATTTATATAAAGTAGCCAACCACCATGCCCCTAATCTTAATACTATTGGACCAAACATGAGAACCATTACTTCATCAATTAGCATGTCACATTACATCATCATACACATAACAGTCGATTCCACAAGCATCATCAACTACCATTCGATTAATATGACAAATCCAGTTAGTGTGAATTATTATCAATTACTTGCATGGGAGCCGATTACAAGAACACTTATATCTTTCATCATAAACAATTGTTTATCATAACATAGATTAATCATGTCTTATATCTTATTCATAACTCATTCTGAAAGAATATCTAATTCACCATATCATCAAACATATTATCAAATAACCAATATAATACTAACCGATTAAGAAGAGAGTGATCCGATTCAAGAGGTGATCCTCGATTGAGAGAGAGAGTGCCGTCGAGTTCGTGAGGGAGAGAGAGAGGGTGAGAGGAGATAGGGTTTGTGTGGTTGGTAAAATGTGGGATGGTTACCAACACCCCATGTGTTAATCGATTAATGGGAGTGGGCCGAACCCAAATCTTGGGCTGTCATAGATCCGAATACAAGTTGTGGCCCAAATGACCTTGTGCGGTCGAATGTGTATTGTGCGATCGGGTGGGTATTGTACGACTATATCATACATACATACAACACAACATATATAACATTTAACACAAAGTCACATATAATCTCATTAATTCAACATAACAAATAGTTACACCAAGTTCAAATACGTTACATCAAGTACGTTGATAAGTTCGAAAATACGAGTTGTCACATTATCCCCAAGTTGAAAGAAATTTCGTCCCGAAATTTAGCACGTACTCACTGAGGAAGCTAGTTAAGTTGCATGGTTTTCGTGGTTTCCCTGGGGTGTCACATCCTCCCCCCGTTGATCTGGAATTTCGTCCCGAAATTCCGTAGCTTCAGCCTCAGTGGTGGTTGTACCGGTTGCAAACAGTTGGGGATACTTTTTGTTTCATCTGGTCTTCGCGCTCCCAGGTGAACTCTGGGCCGCGACGTGAGTTCCAACGAACTCGAACGAGAGGTATTCTAGTATGCTTGAGGACCTTAACATCCCGGTCCGTGATTTCAACAGGTTCCTCGACGAATCGCAACTGCTCGTCGATCGTGAGCTCCTTCAGAGGAACTACGTGGGGCTCATCTGATAAACACTTCTTTAGGTTTGACACGTGGAAAACATTGTGAACTGCACTGAGTTCCGCTGGTAATTTCAGTCTGTAGGCCACCTTGCCTATTTTCTCAATGACTTCGAAAGGTCCAACGTATCATGGGTTAAGTTTGCCCCGTTTACCAAAACGAACCACACCCTTCCAGGGTGAAACTTTGAGTAGTACTCGCTCCCCAACCTGGAGCTCTAATGGTTTTCTGCCCTTATCGGCGTAGACTTTCTGACGGTCACGAGCTGCCACCATTCGTTGTCGTATCCGAGCAATTTGCTCTGTTGTGTCTATCACAAGTTCTGGGCCAGTAATCTGACTATCCCCCACCTCTGCCCATCAAAGAGGTGACCGGCATTTACGCCCGTACAATGCCTCAACGGAGCAGCTTTAATGCTGGTGTGGTAGCTGTTGTTGTACGAAAATTCCACAAGTGGTAGATGCTTTTCCCAGCCGTTGCCAAAGTCAATCACACATGCCCTAAGCATGTCTTCGAGGGTCTGGATGGTACGTTCCGACTGCCCATCCATTTGCGGGTGATAAGCTGTGCTCATATCTAACCTTGAGCCAAAGGACTTGTGCATTGCTTGCCACAGTTCTGATGTAAAACGCGCATCTCGATCCGAGATAATAGAGGTGGGCACTCTGTGCCTCGAGACAACTTCCTTAAGATATACGTCTGCTAGTGTGGAGAACTTATCCGTTTCCTTGATAGCCAAAAAGTGAGCAGACTTTGTGAGTCGATCCACGATCACCCAAATAGTATCGTTACCACGTTGTGATCTAGGCAGGCCAGTAACAAAATCCATGGAAATTTGCTCCCATTTCCATTGTGGTATCTCTGGTTGTTGAAGGGGGCCTGAAGGTTTCTGGTATTCCGCCTTGACTCTCGCACAAGTCAAGCACTTGCTAACGTAAGTTGCTATGTAGGCCTTCATGCTAGGCCACCAATATGTGGTTTTGATATCGTGGTACATTTTGTCCGAACCAGGGTGCACCGAGTAGCGAGACTTGTGTGCCTCATCCATTACAAGCTCTCGTAGGTTGCCATAAAGTGGGACCCATATGCGTCCTGTTACATCGTAAGCACCGTCTTCCTTTTGTTCTAAACGTTGCCTTGTGCCGCGTAGGGCTTCAGCCCTGACGTTTTCTGGTTTCAATGCTTCTACCTGAGCATGTCGTATTTGGGAAGGAAGACTAGACTGTATAGTAAGTTGTAACGCTCGTATGCGCTTAGGCGCAGTGTCCTTTCGACTGAGGGCGTCGGCCACAACATTGGCTTTGCCCAGGTGGTACCTGATCGAGCATTCGTAGTCATTCAGCAGTTCGACCCATCGTCGTTGTCGCATATTGAGTTCCTTCGGTTTAAAGATATGCTCGAGGCTCCTGTGATCAGTGTAGATAGCACACTTGGTGCCATACAAGTAGTGTCGCCATATCTTAAGCGCAAAAATAACCTCTCCCAGCTCTAGATCGTGTGTAGTGTAGTTCTTTTCATGAACTTTGAGTTGACGTGAGGCGTAGGCTATAACTTTATTCCGCTGCATCAACACGCAACCAAGACCCTGAATGGATGCGTCGCAGTAAACCACGAAGTCGTCTGTGCCCTCTGGCAAAGAAAGGATAGGTGCACTGCAAAGTCTATCCTTTAAGTGCTGAAACGCTAACTCCTGTGCGTTTCCCCAACGATAAACAATGCCCTTCTGCGTTAGTGGAGTAAGAGGCTGAGCAATCTTAGAAAAATCCTTGATAAATCTCCTGTAATAACCTGCCAATCCCAAGAATTGGCGAATTTTCGTTGGCGTACGAGGTGCAGGCCAGCTCTTGATTGACTCTATCTTGGATGGATCAACGTGAATCCCATCCTTGTTCACTACATGGCCTAAGAAATGGACTTCACGAAGCCAGAAGTCACATTTTGAAAACTTGGCGTACAGCTGTTCTTTTCGGAGGAGTTCCAAAATAAGTCGTAAATTTTGCTCATGTTCCTCCTGACTCTTCGAATAGATCAGGATGTCATCGATGAAGACAATAACGAATTTGTCTAAGTAAGGCTTGCACACTCGATTCATCAAGTCCATGAAGACCGCCGATGCGTTTGTCATCCCAAAAGGCATGACCAAAAACTCGTAGTGTCCATAACGGGTTCTAAAGGCTGTTTTGGAGACGTCCTCTTCTCGGACTCTCAGCTAGTGATACCCTGATCTCAAATCAATCTTTGAGTAGTAGCTCGACCCTTGCAGTTGGTCGAATAGGTCGTCAATGCGTGGAAGAGGGTAGCGATTCTTCACAGTCACCTTGTTCAGTTCACGGTAGTCGATGCACATTCTGAATGTACCGTCTTTCTTCTTCACAAATAGCACTGGAGCTCCCCAGGGCGGAGAGTTAGAACGAATAAAACCCTTATCCAAGAGTTCTTGTAGTTGCGTAGATAGCTCTTTCAACTCTGATGGAGCTAAGCGATACGGTGCACGAGCTATGGGCGCTGCTCCAGGAGCTTGTTACTATGAATTATCAAAGGATCTTAACCAGCACGAGGAATGCGGGCGTTCTTTTCTTTGCAAAGGATCTCTGCTCAATGTTGAGGTAGCCAATCCATACCAATATCGATGTCAAAACCATCACAACGTTGGGGTCATTCCTAGTATCACCCTGACCAATCACGAACACTCGACCCCTGGCACCATTGCCGTCGTTATTACCCCCTTGTTGCCTCCATTATTGTTCCCATTTCCTTGGTTGTGGTTCTGAATCTGATTCTGGTTCAGTCGTGGGTAGCGTCTCACGAAATGATCTTTAGCACCGCACTGATAACATCCCTTGTTATCCTGTTGTTGCTGCTGATTTTGTGGAGCTTGGGGTTGTTGTTGTTGGTTCTGGTTTGCAGGACGTGAGATTCTAAAATCTTTGGCTCCATGACCAAACTTGTTGCATCTCTGACAACGATCTCTGTTGCATTGCCCGCTGTGGTGCAAATTATAGCGATTGCACTTAGGGTGGTTTCCCCTGTATCCACCCTGACTTCGATTACCAAAAGACTGCTGACTGGGGCTCCTGTGCTGCGACTGAGACTGAACCGAAGTGGGACCCTTGCTCGAATTTCCATTACACTTGCGTTTGTTGTCACTGGGAGCATCCGAAGTAGTTGTAGCAGCATTAATACGCTTTGGCAGTTTGCTCTGTCCTATCGCCTGATCTGAGAGACGTTGAGCAAGACGAGTAATATCCTGAATAGTTGCAAGGTTGGCCTATGTCACATGACTTTGAATCTCTGGTACTAAGCCTTTGAGGTACAGCTCAATGCGTTTGACGGGAGGATCCACCATAGTTGGACATAACACTGCCAATTCGTTGGATCGTTTCGTGTAGGCTTCTATCTCTGACCCCGTCATCTTCAGGTTAAAGAAATCCTCTTCCAGCTTGTGGATGTCATCACGACTACAGTATTCACGTTCGGATCAGTTCCTTAAAAATCATTCCCTGGGGTGGCATTAGCAGCCGCCAGCCCCAGCATCTGAACTTGCGCGTTCCACCAAGTTAGCGTAGTGCCTTCGAGGGTACCAGTGGCGTACTTCACCCTATGAGCCTCAGGGCATTCACACGTCTCTAAGACAGACTCGAGTTTTTCAAACCAATGGAGGAGTCCAACGGCTCCTTTAGTGCCACTGAAAGTACTAGAACGACAGTCCATGAACGTCTTGAATGTGCATACAGGCGGCTGAGCGTGTTGACTTGTCGTGTGCGCAAGAAAGGACAAAGTTTAAAACAAAGGTTGGTTCACGAGAGTAAGATCTAAAGATCCTAGAGTGAGTTTAGACTGCGGGATACACCTCCTGCGTGTGCGGCTGCAAGTGCCGCAGCAACTTGTTCATTGATAAGAGTCGTCAACTGGGCTTGAGTTAGGTTCACACGTTCCCTCATGATCTCACATCAAAGGAACACAAATAGGAAAGGTGTTGCGAATGTGTGTAAGTGTGGAGTGACAGTAGGGAGCAAGCACAAATGTGTTTTCAAACTATAGTTGCTACGTTTATCTAAGCATACCATGAGCAAAGTTCTATGCAATCTAGCAAGTAGGCAATATAAACATAAACCATATCACCTAGAATGTCGAGTCTTGCACGTGGAGTGAAGCGTCGTTGTGGATCGTAGAGCACTGTACAGGTTATAGTCTGGTTTTAACAAAAACGTTTTTCCTTTATTAAAACCAAGTTCTCTATAACCAATGGCTCTGATACCAATCTGTCACACCCCCAAAATCCACACGCGGAGTATCACCGCTTGGAGGCGTGACTGACCAGGATCAAACCACTAATCATATTGAACAAGTAAATAATTAAGTGTAAAAGTCCAACCAACACAATTAGTGTCCAAAACAAACATAGTTAAGTTATGAGCGGAAGCAGAATGTTTAAAACCAAAACTTAAGTTTAATTATCCAAGGGTCTCACATGGCACACAGTTGTCCATGTCCCACAACGACTCTTCCTTGTGCAAGCTCCAGCTAAGTACCTATAGACCTGCAAAGCATGTAGTAACGAGTCAACAACTAGTTGAGTGAGTTCACGTTTGGTTGTCCAGTTTATAGTTATTCCGAAAACACAGTTTGTTCTTTACCAGCTATCCAGCCGTGGGGGTTACCCCATAGTTCGAAAAACGTTTTATTAGTTACCCGTTCTTACGTTGGCTATTCCAGCCCGGCTCTATGGCCGTGGGGGCTACCCCATGTTTTGTTCACCAGACTCGTTACATATCGACTACTAACGTTCGTCATGTTTAAGTGCCCTAACGTCTGTGTCTATCATCACTGACGTGCCATAGTCCATTAGTCCACGCCCGTCCTCTGCGGCACGGTGTGAGGTTTGTTAAACCTAATAGCGCTATTTAACTAATGACCCGTTCGCCATTGGCCTCGGCGATTAAGTCGATATAAAATGGAGGGACTTCGTTGATAGAGTTCTATTCTAGTATAGTTTTATACGTCTCAACCGGACGAGGAATCTATGTTCCTGGTTACGTCTCAACAGGACGAGGAATCTATGTTCCTGGTTACGTCTCAACAGGACGAGGAATCCCTATTCCTTAACCCATTCCCAACCCCTGGGAACCCCATGCTTTGTAACGGAGTGTGAACTCACCTTGGTTTGCTCGGCAGATAACACAGAAAGGTCAAGTCTAAAGGCTAGTGGTCAATCACGTCCTATCAGGGTTACCAATACAAGTCAGGTTTTGGTTTCGAGTTGTGCACATAAGTATTTCATCATCTAACAGATAAAGAACACATTTATATCATGGCAAATGCATAGTACATGTCAACACCTTAACATTTACGATCAAGTACACATCAACAGATAAAGCCCAACACCAACCGACCCAACATGTGGTGCGGTCGGCACAGCCTTGTGCGACCCACATCATGTTGTGTGATTTAATAAAACACCCGGCCCAATAATCAAAAGTCCAAACATAGGAGACACGTCCCAATTTAACAATATGTAAAAGTCTTGTGTGATCCGAATATTTGTACGATCCGATCACCAGCCCAACCCAACATAAACATCCGGCCCAAACATGTTAAATAATCATATATCTTGTGCGGCCCAACAGTAAATCAATATCACCACTTGTGCGATCAGGTCCCCTTGTGCGAAGGGACCTCTTGTGCGAACCGGAGGTCTTGTGCGATTAGTTTTAAATTCCAGATTTCATGCAATCAGTTAACACTTCCGAATATCATGCATATTTGTTACCTTGTTTCCAAATATTCGATTCAGTTATGATTATTCAATGGTTTCCAATTTGTGAATTTTATCAATTATTGAATACTCTAACCAAAATAAAAGTATGAATATTATAATTAATTGGTCCACTAAAATTCAACCACATTCAACATATTAATCAGATTTGTTCACATGATTCACCATCCATACAAGTCAACATCAAGGTCATTCATTTACAGGAATAATATGGTATCATATATCAAATTGAATATGCACTATGATCCATGCAATTTAGAAGGAATACATAAATCAAACACATGACACTGACACCCACATGCGACCTATCATGATTTCTATTGTTTGGCTGCACATGGATACATCAATGTAGTCAAAACGATTTATATAAAGTAGCCAACCACCATGCCCCTAATCTTAATACTATTGGACCAAACATGAGAACCATTACTTCATCAATTAGCATGTCACATTACATCATCATACACATAACAGTCGATTCCACAAGCATCATCAACTACCATTCGATTAATATGACAAATCCAGTTAGTGTGAATTATTATCAATTACTTGCATGGGAGCCGATTACAAGAACACTTATATCTTTCATCATAAACAATTGTTTATCATAACATAGATTAATCATGTCTTATATCTTATTCATAACTCATTCTGAAAGAATATCTAATTCACCATATCATCAAACATATTATCAAATAACCAATATAATACTAACCGATTAAGAAGAGAGTGATCCGATTCAAGAGGTGATCCTCGATTGAGAGAGAGAGTGCCGTCGAGTTCGTGAGGGAGAGAGAGAGGGTGAGAGGAGCTAGGGTTTGTGTGGTTGGTAAAATGTGGGATGGTTACCAACACCCCATGTGTTAATCGATTAATAGGAGTGGGCCGAACCCAAATCTTGGGCTGTCATAGATCCGAATACAAGTTGTGGCCCAAATGACTTTGTGCGGTCGAATGTGTATTGTGCGATCGGGTGGGTATTGTACGACTATATCATACATACATACAACACAACATATATAACATTTAACACAAAGTCACATATAATCTCATTAATTCAACATAACAAATAGTTACACCAAGTTCAAATACGTTACATCAAGTACGTTGATAAGTTCGAAAATACGAGTTGTCACAAATATATAAAAAAAAAAAAAAATAACGTGTACAGTTACAAGTTAAACAAGTCAAACAACTACACAGTCAAAGTCAACGTGCACTAAATGCGAAAATGAAAGTCGGAAACTCGAGTTGTCACATTATCCCCAACTTGAAAGAAATTTCGTCCCGAAATTTAGCATGCGGTTACTGAGGAAGCTAGGTAAGTTATCGTTTACTGGTTTTCCTGGGGTGTCACATCATTCCCCCGTTGAGTTGGAATTTCGTTCCGAAATTCCGTAGTAGCTTCAGCCTCAGTAGTAGTTGCATTGTTTTCGAACAACTGGGGATATTTGAGTTCCATTTGATCTTCGCGCTCCCAGGTGAACTCTGGGCCGCGACGGGAGTTCCAACGAACTCGTACAAGAGGTATTCTAGTGTTCTTGAGGACCTTAACACCCCGGTCCGTGATTTCAACTGGTTCTACGACGAAATGCAACCGTTCGTCGATAGTGAGCTCCTTCAAAGGAACTATAAAGGTCTCATCTGACTGCCACTTCTTCAGATTCGACACATGAAAGACGTTGTGAACTGCACTGAGTTCAGCTGGTAAGTTCAGTCTGTAGGCCACTTTGCCTATCTTTTCTATGACTTCAAATGGTCCAACGTATCGTGGATTGAGCTTGCCTCGTTTGCCAAAACGAACAACACCCTTCCAGGGTGACACCTTGAGTAGTGCTCGATCCCCAACTTGGAATTCGAGTATTTTCCTGTCTTTATCAGCGTATACTTTCTGACGGTCACGTGCTGCCGCCATGCGTTGTCGTATTTGAGCAATCTTTTCAGTAGTATCAACTACCATTTCCGGACCTGTGTTCTGACTGTCACCCACCTCTGCCCAACAAAGAGGTGATCGGCATTTACGCCCGTACAATGCCTCAAATGGAGCAGCTTTAATGCTGGTGTGGTAGCCGTTATTGTACGAAAATTCTACAAGTGGCAGATGTTTTTCCCAGTCGTTGCCAAAGTCAATTACACACACCCGAAGCATGTCTTCTAGAGTTTGAATAGTGCGCTCAGACTGCCCATCCGTCTGAGGGTGATAAGCTGTGCTCATGTCTAATCGAGAGCCAAAAGATTTGTGCATTGCTTGCCACAGTTCTGAGGTAAAACGTGCATCACGATCGGAGATAATAGATGTGGGCACCCCGTGCCTCGAGACAACTTCTTTAAGGTATACGTCTGCTAGAGTGGAGAACTTATCCGTTTCCTTGATTGCCAAGAAGTGAGCAGACTTTGTGAGTCGATCCACGATCACCCAAATAGTATCATTTCCGCGCTGAGATCTAGGCAGGCCAGTAACAAAATCCATGGAAATTTGCTCCCATTTCCATTGTGGTATCTCAGGTTGTTGGAGTGGGCCTGAGGGTTTCTGATATTCAGCTTTGACTCTCGCATAAGTCAAACGCTTGCTAACGTAAGTTGCTATGTGGGCCTTCATGCTAGGCCACCAATATGTAGTTCTGAGGTCGTGGTACATCTTATCTGAACCAGGATGTATTGAGTAGCGAGACTTATGAGCTTCATCCATTACAAGCTCGCGTAAGTTTCCATAGAGTGGGACCCAGATGCGTCCTGTTACATAGTAGGCTCCGTCTGCCTTTTGTTCTAACCTTTGCCTTGAGCCGCGTAGGGCTTCAGCCCTGACGTTTTCTGGTTTCAATGCTTCTACCTGAGCATCTCGTATCTGTGAAGGAAGACTATACTGAATAGTGAGTTGCAACGCTCGTACACGTCTAGGTGTAGTATCCTTTCGACTGAGGGCGTCGGCCACCACATTGGCCTTGCCTGGATGGTACTTTATAGCACATTCGTAATCGTTAAGTAGTTCAACCCATATACGTTGTCGCATGTTCAAATCTTTCTGCTTGAAAATATGCTCAAGACTCCTGTGATCGGTGTAGATGGTGCACTTGGTGCCATACAGATAATGTCTCCATATCTTGAGTGCAAAGACAACAGCTCCAAGCTCTAAATCGTGCGTAGTGTAATTCCGTTCGTGAATCTTAAGTTGGCGCGAAGCATAAGCAATAACTTTATCCCGCTGCATCAACACACATCCAAGACCTTGGATAGATGCATCGCAGTAGACTACAAAATCGTCCGTGCCTTCAGGTAATGAGAGGATAGGTGCGCTACAAAGTCTATCCTTTAAGTGCTGAAACGCTGTTTCCTGTGTATTACCCCAACGGTAAACAACACCTTTCTGTGTCAGTACTGTGAGCGGCTGTGCAATCTTTGAGAAGTCTTTGATGAACCGTCTGTAATAACCCGCCAAACCCAAGTATTGGCGTATTTCGGTTGGTGTACGAGGTGCAGGCCAGTTCTTGATCGAATCTATCTTGGATGGATCGACATGAATCCCATCCTAGTTTACCATGTGGCCTAAGAAGTGGACTTCACGAAGCCAGAAGTCGCATTTTGAAAACTTAGCGTACAGCTGTTCCGTTCGAAGGAGTTCCAGAATAAGTCGTAAATGCTGTTCGTGTTCCTCCCGATTCTTCGAATAAATCAGGATGTCGTCAATGAAAACAATAACAAACTTGTCAAGATAAGGTCTGCACACCCTGTTCATAAGATCCATGAAAAACCGCAGGCGCGTTCGTTAGCCCGAATGGCATGACCAAAAACTCGTAATGGCCGCAGCGAGTTCTGAATGCTGTTTTGGAGACGTCCTCATCCCGGACTCTCAGTTGATGGTAACCCGACCTTAGATCAATCTTTGAGTAATAGCTCGACCCTTGCAACTGGTCGAATAAGTCGTCGATGCGTGGAAGAGGATAACGATTCTTCACCGTCACCTTGTTCAGTTCGCGGTAATCTATGCACATACGAAAGGTACCGTCTTTCTTCTTTACAAATAATACTGGAGCTCCCCAGGGCGAAGAGCTAGGACGTATGAAACCCTTTTCCAAAAGTTCCTGCAATTGCTTAGACAGTTCTTCCAGTTCAGTTGGAGCTAAGCGATAAGGTGCTCGAGCTATAGGTGCTGCTCCTGGAGCTAGCTCGATCTGGAACTCGACCTGGCGATGAGGCGGTAGCCCCGGTAACTCTTCGGGAAACACTTAAGGAAAATCGCGTACCACGGGAATATCCTCAATCTTTTTCTCTTTCTTCGACGTATCAGTAACGAGTGCTAAAACAGCTGTGTGACCCTTACGTAAACACTTCTGAGCCTTCAAGAAAGAAATGATGCCACTCACGACACCACTCTTGTCGCCTTGAACTTCGAGAGGTTCTTCACCAGAGCGTGGAATACGAATGGTCTTCTCCTTGCATAGGATCTCTGCTTGTTGTTGGGATAACCAGTCCATACTAATGACGATGTCGAAACTATCGCAACGCTGGGGTCATTCCTAGTATCACTCTGACCAATCACGAACACTCGACCCCTGGCACCATTGCCGTCGTTATTACCCCCGTTATTGTCTTCCCTAGTTCTCGTTTCCTTGGTTGTGGTTCTGATTCTGGTTCTGGTTCAACCGTGGGCAGTGTCTCTTGAAGAGACCTTCAACACCACCCTGATAACATCCCTTATTACCCTGCCTTTGCTGCTGATTCTGTAGATCTTGTGTCTGTTGTTGTTGGTTCTGGCTTGCAGGACGTGAGTTTCCACCATCTTTGGTTCCATGACCAAGCTTGTCACATCTTTGACAATGATTGCGGTTGCACTGCCCGCGGTAGTGCAAGTTACATCGTTTGCGCTTAGGGTGGTTTCCCCTGTATCCACCCTGCCCTTGACTACTAAAAGGTTGCTGACCAGGACTTTGGTTGTCATCGATCTTTCGCTGCTGTGCCTGGGACGGAATCGTAGTCGAACCCTTGCTAGAGGTTCCATCCCACTTTCATTTGTTGTCACTGGGAATAGCAGAAGTAGTAGTAGTAGTACCAATACGTCTAGGCAGCTTGTTCTGTTCCACTGCCTGGTCTGTGAGATGATGAGCAAGATGGGTAACATCTTGAATAGTAGCAAGATTAGCAGTTATCACATGGCTTTGAATTTCTGGCACTAAGCCCTTGAGGTACAGCTCATTGCTCTTGATGGGAGGATCCACCATAGTTGAACACAATGTTGCCAGTTTATTGGATCGTTTCGTGTACGCTTCTATCTCTGACCCCGTCATCTTCATGTTAAAGGACTCCACTTCCAACTTGTGGATGGCATCATAACTACTGTATTCACGTTTGATCAGTTCCTTAAAATCATTCCATAGGGTGGCATTAGCAGCCGCCAACCCAGCCTTTGAACTTGCGCGCTCCACCAAGTTAGCGCGGTGCCTTCGAGAGTATCAGTGGCCTATTTCACCTTACGAGCCTCAGGTCATTCGCACATTCGAAGACCGATTCGAGTTCCTCGAACTAATGGAGGAGTCCAACAGCTCCTTCCGTGCCGCTGAAAGTAGTAGGACGACAGTCCATAAAAGTCTTGTATGTGCATACAGGTGGCTGAGCGTGTTGACTTGTCGTGTGCGTAAGAGTAATCAAAATTAAGCACAAGTGTTGAGTTACAAGAGTAGGATCTAAAGATCCTAGAGTAAGTGGTGATGGCAGGTTACACCTCCTGCCTGGGCAGCTGCGAGTGCTGCAGTAACTTATTCAGTGATCGAAGCCGCCAACTGGGCTTGAGTTAGGTTAACGCGTCCACTCATGATCTTGACATCAAGGAGAACATGTGGGTGAGAGGTTCGCGAATAGTGCGAAGAGAGTGAGCACACAAGTATTCTCAAGCGATAACATATAGTAGGTTCTGTAATCTAAGCATACCACGAGCAAAGTTCTATGTAATTCTAGCAAGTAGGTAAAGTAACATGAATAGTAGTACCTATGATGTTGAGCCTTGCACGTGGAGCGAAGCGTCGTTGTGGATCGTTGAGAGCACTGTTCTGGTTATAGTCTGGTTTTAACAAAATCGTTTTCCCCTTATTAAAACCGAGTTCTCTATAACCAATGGCTCTGATACCAATCTGTCACACCCCCAAAATCCACTCGCGGAGTACCACCGCTTGGAGGCGTGACATGACCAGGATCAAGCCACCAATCATATTGAACATAAGTAATTATATCAAAAGTCATTCATCAATACGATAGGTGTTTACAAAACCAAATATAAACAAGTGTGTAGCGGAAGCATTACTGTAAAACCCATCATAAGTTTAAGTACAAAAAGTTATAATGTTTGACAACACATTCACGATCCATGTCCACAACGACTGTGCCTCCCGTGCAAGCTCCAAAAGCACCTATGGTCCTGCAAGGCATGTAACAGAGAGTCAACAACTAGTTGAGCGAGTTCACAGTGGGTTGTTTAGTAATAATGTTCGTTTCATAAATCGTTTGTTTGTTTAGTAACCCATGTATCGTTATCAATTACATCGCGGCCCTCCAGGCATGTTTGCGAAGATTAGTGGGGGTTTCCCATGTATTGTAGACTAGTTTTATTTGTATCGCGGCCCTCCAGGCATGTGTGCGAAGATTAGTATAAGTATCGCGGCCATTCCAGGCATGTGTGCGAAGATTAGTATAAGTATCGCGGCCCTTACAGGCATGTTTGCGAAGAACAGTTTCAGTATCGCGGCCCTTACAGGCATGTTTGCGAAGAGTAGTTTCAGTATCGCGGCCCTTACAGGCATGTTTGCGAAGAGTAGTGGGGGCTTCCCCATGTATCACTAGTCTAGCAGTATCTATATGTGACCTTTCCCAACCGAGGCCAGTAATCCATAATTCCCAATAATAACGTAAGTACAGATAATCATCCAGTCCCATTCCCTACCCCGGGAATCCCATGCCTTGGTAAGAGTGTGAACTCACCTTGTTTTGCTCGGTATGCTAAGTATGTTCTCACGGTTAATCAATCACGTCCTAAGGTATGCACGAATACATAATCAGTTTGCATTCAAGTTGTTTGCACGTATACATCATCATCATCAAGAACATCGCATTAATAACACAGAGTATCACATTGCACGTATTTGCAATCATACAAGTATTGCCTTTATTCATAACAGCAGTTATCTAACCCAGTTAAGTTTAACAGAATTAAAGTAGATTACTGTGTTGATTACACAGTTGACGAAACACACATATTGGCGAAACACATATTCTGTTTCGTCGTGGTCTTGTTTGGCGAAACAAGATTCCATTTGGTCAACTGTCCTTAGCGAAACACAAGTCGGCAGAAAGCATGTTGACGAAACACATATTCTGTTTCGTCAATCGGGGTCTCGGCGAAACACCTTTGTTTCGCCAAGTGTGTTTCGTCAAACATGTTGCAGAATCATCAAAGAATTATTAAGCCTTAGTGGCCAACAACTATCCATCACCACTAAACCTCATTGGACCTCCAACATCAACAATCCGATTGGACCTCCCACATAAACAACCGATTGGACTTTTGGCATGAATTAACAACCCTACCAAACATCATTATATAAAAGTGGCGGTTCACAATTTCCCACCCATCTCGATTTAATAAACAACCCATGTTACTAACTATGAATCTTATCAATCCAGCCGACAATTCCATGAGGTGTTCCTTGTTTTACTAAACAACAACATATATATACAAACAATTAGCAAAAGAATCTTCGACTAACATATCCTGTCAACGCACACATGGGCCGTAATTAAAAGCATTCATCAAACAGACTTTTAAATCAATAAAAAGTAATCGATTCTGTATATTCACACTAACCGAGATGTTCGGAAATGATGGTTTGATCGCTAAAGAGAGGGCTTGGGGAAACACACAGCTGCCGTCACACTTGGGAGAGTTTTAGGGTTTTGATTTTGTTAAAACGTGTGAAACTGAACTCGTTTCCCCTAAATATACACGAAACAGTGTTCTGGGCCCTTACTGGGCTTCGCGTAACTGGGCTTGGCGAAACAGACTTCTGTTTCGTCGAGATGCTTATGGCGAAACAGTCTGTTTCGTCGGGTCCTGTCTGTTTCGTCGAGTCCTTTTATGTGTTAACAGTTTAAGTTTTCAACAGATTTCATGTTATACAGCCAAACACAAAATCATGCAACCACAATGCGTTCATAAAAATATATAAAAAAAAAAAAAATAACGTGTACAGTTACAAGTTAAACAAGTCAAACAACTACACAGTCAAAGTCAACGTGCACTAAATGCGAAAATGAAAGTCGGAAACTCGAGTTGTCACACATTTTATGCTATGTATGTCCATTTAGTTCATACTTAGTACATTGTTTTACATTACATTTCACGCTATGTATGTCCATTTAGTGCATACTTAGTGCATTGTTTTACATCACATCACATGCTATGTATGTTCAATTGTTGCATACTTAGCACATTTGTTTTTCATCACATGCTTACATTTTGGTATGACATTTGGTTTGTTTAAATGGGACAAAAATACGTTCATTAACATTGGCCATGCCGTTCGTTAGTAGGTAGTGGTACCATAGGAATTGAAAACTCCCGTTCCTGACATCCTAGGTATGTTTGGATGGAAGGAATGACCGAATTTGATACACATAACTCAGATAAACCTTTAATTTGTTTAAGGGTTTGTCACCACAGTCTCAAGGCTTGAATGTATGCATTTTCACAATACCGCATAGATGTTTGTATCAGTATAGCATGCATTCCCACAAAACATAACTTTGATTTAAACTACGTTTTACTTCAATACCTTGTTTTGTGCATTTTACCTATGGTTTAGTTGATATATTTCACATGCCATACATGATATTTTGGATACACATTACATGATTTACATCTGACACATGAACATTTTGACATTGATTATACACTACATGGTTTACATTTTGACAATTGGTTTAAACATAAAAATTTTACATTGGTGGTTTGTTTGGGTAAGTGATTTAAGTAACGAGGCACGTGTAATATGATACAAGCATGGTGGATACGCCGCTGGTACTTTTTATATATAAGTGCTTGTATGATATTACATATCGTAGCATTATTTAAATTATTTCAATTTAGACATACAACATATTTTTCAAGACATTGTTTTACAAACATTTTATTTTATATCACTCATTTTTACTTGATTATTTAATTAACCATACATCATTCTTTTATATATAATCTGATTTTTCTTATCAAGTTTTCATATGATTTATAAAAGTAAACACTTAACAAGATTCATGACAAATTTTTGTTAAAACATTCTTTTAAACTTACAATTCATGAATCCTATTTTCACAAAACCTATGTATCTCACAGGCATTTTTATGCTGACGTACCTATTTTCACATGTGTTTCAGGAGCTGTTGCATAGGTTTGATTCAGGATACACTAGGGTGGACTCGGGCCTTAGTGATATAAAAGAAGCAAGATTAGTTTAAATAATGTTATGTACTCTTGTTTCTTTTGTTTAAAGACAATGTAATCCCCCTTTGTTTATAAATAAAACAGAACTTTAATTACCATGGTTATGAAACAATAATTCTGTTACAACACTCCCCGACGTTTCCGCACCGGTTGCATGTTATACGCGGTCGGGGTGTGACAGAAGAGTTGGTATCAGAGCCAATGGTTATAGGGAATTAGGTTATTAGTAATGCTTTAACCTAGACTATAACCTTTCTAGGACCCCAACACAAGTTATCTTGTGTTTAGATCCTAAAGAATGCACTTCACCTATCCTTAGGTGATTGCCAAAACAAGAACCCAGTTTTCCAAAACGATTTTTGAAAATCAATCTTCTGTCTTTTAAATGATTTATTATAAGGTTTTGAACCCTTGAATTTTTTCAGAATGATTTTGAAAATTTAATCATCCATTTTTGAATGATTCTTTTGGCCTTGTGCCTTCCAAGTTTTCAAAATCTCGTCAAAGTTTTGGGTTCTAAATAGTGTGAACACGTGCAAACTGGAAGGGTGAATGCCTGTACCCTGGGTTTTCTGTCTAAGGCTAGAGTTCGTACAAATCCACATAATCGGACCAGTCACTCTTACCTGGGAACTCTTGGGGTGAGTGTTCACTTATAGGCGAGCATGTCTTCGCGATACATTATTTTTGACCCATTTACTTTGATTAGTCACTGTGTGTCGTTTGTTTGCTTTGTGGTACAGACGAATGACCACCATCTTTGCTTTTGTCGATTTTTGTTTCATCTCATTCTTTTCATCTAATCATCTCACTCGTTTTCCTTCATGTTTCCTCTTTTAGAATGCCTCCTCGACGCGAAAATCCGCTATCTAATGCCGAAATGGCAGATATCATGGCGCAACATATGGCTGATGTACTCCCAGACATTATTGCTCAAGTGAACCAAGCCAACAATAACTAGAATGCTCCATGCAATTTCAAGAGTTTCAATTCGGCTAAACCACTCAAGTTTAGTGGTTCTGAAGGAGCAACTGGGCTCCTACAGTGGTTCGAGAGCGTTGAGAGTACATTTCGTCACGTTCAGTGTCCTGAAAATCGGAAAGTCGAGTTTGCTTCAAGTGTGTTTCAGAAGAGGGCTCTTACATGGTGGAACGGGGTCATGAGAGACCGTGGTGCGGAGGTTGCATTAGCACAAACTTGGGCTGAACTTAGGGCTCTTATGATGAGGGAGTTTTGTCCACGTCATGAATTGAGAGCTTTAGAAAGGGAGTTTGATGATTTGAAGCAGGATAGTGGCGAGCACCGGGCTTACACTGATAGGTATGAAGAGTTGAGCTTACTTTGCCCTACAATGGTTACCCCACTCGAGAAAGCTATCGAGAGGTATATTGATGGCTTATCTGACTCCGTAGAAGACATCATCACTGGTAGTAACCCTACCACAGTTCGTCAGGCAATCGAGTTAGCTGCGACATTGACTGAGTCGCAAGTCCGAAAGGGGAAGTTACACAGGAAGGGTGACAAGGGTAAGAAACAGTTGTCTGACAAGGGTGCGAGCAAGAAGGGTAAGAGCAGGAAGGATAAGGAAACTGGTTCCTCGAAGGGGTCTAGGAAGCGTAAGGCTTCCCAGAATTTTGCTGTCACTGCCCAAGTTAATCAGGCAGCTCTCAATCAGCCTGCACAACCGCCAGCGAAGAAACGGTATGCGGGGAATGCACCGTTGTGCAACAGATGCAATAGCTACCATCAACCGCATGTTCCGTGCCATTTCTGTACCAACTATGGGAAGTCAGGTCATCTTTTTAATGTTTGTCGCTTCGCTCCCAATCAAGCAGCTCGTAATCCAGCTCAGCAGACTACTCAACCACCTGCTCAACAGCAAGCACAAGCTGCACGACCTCATTTCCCTCCTGGTTCATGCTATAACTGTGGAGATCTGACCCACTACCGTAATCAGTGTCCAAGGTTGGTGAATGCGAACCAAGCTCAGGCTCGTGGATGAGTCTTTAACATGAATGCTCAGGAGGCGCAAGCAGACAACGAGGTGGTCAACGGTACGTTCTTTGTTAACAATCAGTCTGCTTCTGTTCTTTTTGATTCGGGTGCCGATAAGAGTTTTGTGTCATTGTCTTTTGAGCCATTAGTTCGCATGTCTAGAACAAAACTAGGAAAACCTTTGACAGTAGAAGTTGCTAGTGGTGATCCCGTTGTTCTCGATTCTGTTCTTCGTAACTACCAGTTGAACCTTAACAACCATCTTTTTCCCATCGACCTCACGCCAATGCAACTTGGGAGTTTCGACGTTATAGTGGGTATGGATTGGTTAGCCAAGCATCGCGCAGAAGTAGTTTGTTTTGAAAAGATTGTTCGTGTGCCGCTCTCGACAGGTGAGATCCTACAGATTCGTGGTGAGAAACCTGCTAGTAGTCTCAAGCTCATGTCTTGTACTCAGGCTCGGAAGTATCTACGAAAGAATTATGTGGCCTTCTTGGCACATGTCGTAGCAGATAAAGGCAAAGGTAAGTCTATTCAAGATATCCCTGTTGTTCAGGATTATCCAGAAGTGTTTCCTGAAGAGTTACCTGGTTTACCCCCAGCACACCAAGTCGAGTTCCGTATTGATCTTGTACCTGTTGCAAATCCTATTGCCAGATCTCCATATCGTCTTGCAGCGTCAGAGATGCAAGAGTTGTCAAAGCAGCTTCAAGAGCTTTCTGACAAGGGTTTTATTCGCCCTGGCTTTTCACCTTGGGGTGCTCCCGTTCTTTTTGTCAAGAAGAAGGATGGATCTTTCAGAATATGTATCGATTACCATGAGCTTAACAAGCTCACCATCAAGAATCGATATCCCCTACCTCGCATTGATGATCTCTTTGACCAATTACAGGCAGTGGCGAAGTATAGAAGGGGCGGGGAGGGGCGCCCAACCCCCCGAACTTTTCGCTCAATAGTGTTATATATGTAGTTTTCGTATAGAAAATTTTGGGTATATACGTTTTCAACCCCCGGTTCTATAGAAATTTTTTGGTATATACATTTTCGGCCCCCCTGTCATTCGGGTCAAGCTTCGCCACTGATTACAGGGCGCTTCTTATTTTTCAAAGATTGATCTATGATCTGGATATCATCAACTTCTTGTGCATCAAGAAGATATTCCCAAGACTGCATTCCGCACTCGTTATGGGCATTATGAGTTCACTGTTATGCCATTCGGTTTGACTAATGCTCCTGCTGTTTTCATGGACTTGATGAATAGGGTCTGCAAGCCTTATTTAGATAAGTTCATCATCGTTTTCATTGATGACATTTTGATATATTCTAAGACGCAGGCTGATCATGAGCAACATCGTCTTACTCTAGAACTCCTGAAGAAAGAGCAACTTTTCGCCAAATTCTCCAAGTGCGAATTTTGGCTTAAAGAAGTTCAATTTTTGGGACATATTGTCAACGAACAAGGTATTCATGTAGATCCCTCCAAGATCAGTGGATTAAGGATTGGGATACGCCTATTACTCCTACTGAAGTTCGTTCATTTCTTGCTCTCGCGGGTTATTACCGCCGCTTCATTGAAAATTTCTCAAAGATTGCAGTTCCCCTAAATGCTCTAACTTAGAAGAACAAACCCTTTGATTGGGGAACCAAACAAGAAGAATCGTTTCAGACCTTGAAACAGAAGCTTTGTGATGCGCCTATTCTATCTTTGTCTGAGGGCAATGATGATTTTGTCGTGTATTGTGATGCATCAAACTTGGGTCTTGGTTGTGTTCTCATGCAAAGGAACAAAGTCATAGCATATGCATCGAGGCAGTTGAAAATACATGAGAAGAACTACACCACTCATGATCTTGAGTTAGGTGCAGTTGTCTTCGCTCTCAAAATCTGGAGACACTATTTGTATGGTACAAAATGCGTGGTTTTCACTGACCACAAGAGTCTTTAGCACATCTTCAATCAGAAAGAACTCAACATGAGGCAACGACGTTGGGTTGAACTTTTAAACGACTATGATTGTGAAATTCCCTACCATCCTGGTAAGGCGAATGTCGTGGCTGATGCTTTGAGTCGTAAAGAACGTGTCAAGCTTTATTGTGTTCGTGTTCAATCTGATATTCAAGCTCGATCTGATATCCAAACCCGCATTTCTCAGGCTCAACATACTTGTGTTTCGCAAGGTTTGATGGGTAAGGAATTACCCTATCACATTAAGCCTGATCTAGAACTGAAGGATAATGGATCGTATTATTTCAAGGACCGTTTGTGGGTCCCAAGCCAATATGATCTTTGCACCTTGCTTATGGATGAAGCTCATAAGTCTCGTTACTCTATTCATCCTGGCTCAGACAAAATGTATAAGGATCTTCGTACTCAGTACTGGTGGCCTGGTAAGAAGAAAGACATTGCCTTATACGTTTCAAAATGCCTTACTTGTCTTAAGGTTAAGGCTGAACATCAACATCCTTCTGGTTTATTGGAGCAACCAGAAATCCCAGTTTGGAAATGGGAAAACATTTCTATGGATCTTATTACTAAACTTCCGCACACAAAGAGAGGTCATGACGCCATCTGGGTAGTGATTGATCGTCTTACAAAGTCAGCGCATTTATTGCTGATCCGTGAGGATCTATCTGCTGACAAGCTTGCTAAAATTTATGTGGATGAAATTGTATCTAGACATGGTGTTCCCTTGAACATTATTTCTGACAGAGATGCTCCATTCTCGTCTCGTTTTTGGAGAACCATGCAATCTGCTATTCGGACCCAACTTAATTTGAGCACAACTTATCATCCACAATCAGATGGCCAAACTGAAAGAACAATCCAGACTTTGGAGGACATGCTTAGAGCTTGTGTGATCGATTTTGGTGGTATTTAGGATTCACATCTTCCATTGATTGAATTCTCTTACAACAACAGTTATCACTCCAGCATCAACATGGCTCCTTTCGAGGCTCTCTATGGTCGAAAATGTCGTTCACCAGTCTGTTGGAATGAGATCGGTGAGGCTCATCTTACTGGACCTGACCTCATTCTAGAGACAACAGATAAGGTTAAGAAAGTTCGCGATAACCTTCAGACAGCTCCAAGCCGTCAAAAGAGTTACGCGGATCGACGACGCAAGCCCTTAGAATTTCAAGTCGGTGATCGTGTATTACTTAAGGTCTCACCTTGGAAAGGTGTGATCAGATTTGGAAAGACAGGAAAACTTGCACCTAGATACGTTGGAGCATTCAAGATCGTCGAAAGAATCAGTAAGGTAGCCTACAGACTTGAGTTACCTCCTGAACTTGGAAACGTTCATCCAACCTTTCACGTGTCTAATCTCAAGAAGTGTTTGGCTGATGAGAACCTCCACATACCACTTGACGAAATTCATGTTGATAACACGATGCATTTTGTTGAGAAACCTGTGGAAATCATGGACCGTGAAGTCAAGTGGCTTAAACGCAAGCGCATTCCATTGGTCAAAGTTCGCTGGGAATCTAAACGTGGACCATAATTTACTTGGGAACGTGAAGATCAAATGAAGGCGAAGTATCCACATCTTTTTTCATGAGTTTCCTCTAAATAAATTTCGGGACGAAATTTCCACAAGTAGGGGAGACTGTGACACATGTTCTTGTAATCATTGTAAACAATTCAGTTATCAATAAAATAATGTTATTTGATCCCAATGTTTGTTTGTTTATGTTTGACATTTTGCATGTTTTGGTTTTTGTTCAATTTAAAACTCTATATCGCTTTCTGGAGAGTTATACGCAAACCGATACATAAACATAATCAGTTTAACGCGACAAACACTCCAGAACATCAATATATGCTTAACACCTTAAATAACCATTACATAACTTAGAAATAATTTTTGAAGGCTTTGGTATGGCAAAATCAAGTTTATTTGCTTACAGGGACTAAATTCGACAAACTGCGAAAGTATGCTGATTCGTACTGTAACGGACAATCCGGAACATGACCACAAGTTAAACATACCCTAAATATCCTTTACATAGCTTAGAAATTCGATTTGAGGGGTTCGGTGTGCTAAAATAAACTTTTTGGTCATTCGGGGACTAAAAGCGTCAAAAAGTGCATAAGTTTGCATTTTCGCGCATATCTTACGTTCTGAATACATCCGGACATCCAAAACTTTATGTAGTCAGTAAAATATTTTATTTTAGTGATTGGCATGATAAAATTCCATTCGTCGTGTAATTTGGATCGTTTTTCGCATTCGTACGTGTTTCGTCGTAATTAACCGAACAACGCAACCGTACGACCAAACGAACCGACATCCGAGATATTTTTGAGCATTTTTCATGTTCTCTATACTTTAACTTCATTTTAGTGACTTGAAATGGGATTAACGAGGCTTAAACGTGTCAAAAATGCATCAAAAACCATGTTTTGCACATTCAGGGACCAAAGTTGACAATCTGCCATAGTTATCTTAGGAAGGGACCAAAGTTGAAAATCTGATTTCCAGCTTGTTCCAGCTGTTCCCCTCATTTTCACATGGTTTTAATGAAACTAGGGGCTTGTTTTGGGGTACCAATGGTATTCTAAAACCATGGGCACACATGTAAGGTCCAGATCGAAGCTCGGTTTTCGATGAACGATCCTAACGGTCTTGGTTTCCTATAAATACCCCCCACCCTCTTGCATCAAAACTCACACTTTGATCTGATTTGACTCTCTAAGTTGAAGTTATACACTTCATACCTGAGAGTAATCGGATCAAAATTCCATAGCTTGGACACGTTGTAAGTCCTCTTTCGTTCTTTTACGCATTTTAGCGTGAAAGTCAAACTTTGTTTGACTTTCTGCATTGACCCGTTTATGGTCAACACAAAGTTCGTTTGAACTTCATAACATGAGCGTAATCACGATGGTTTTATTCTCTTATGACTATACCTACTGATTACCACGTTATCTAGGCATAGTGGCGAGTCGTAGTTTCGGCCAAAATGCGTATTCTTGCGTATTTTGTAACCAAACTACTTTTAGGTATCAAGACCCTTTGTTTTGATACCAAACCTGTTTTTAAACCTCGTTAAACATGTTTTAACATATTTAGCTCGTCACTTTAGGTTTAGTGCTTATATAGGGTCGTAAGGTAAGCGATCTAAACAATCGCTTAGACTTTCGAACCCGACCCATTTGGTCGATCATTAGGACCCGACCAAACACATTAGGTGGTTGTATAGGGAATAATCTT
This sequence comes from Helianthus tuberosus, assembly GCA_030545235.1. Taxonomy (NCBI): domain Eukaryota; kingdom Viridiplantae; phylum Streptophyta; class Magnoliopsida; order Asterales; family Asteraceae; genus Helianthus; species Helianthus tuberosus. The sequence continues at coordinate 27,664 of JARYGA010052720.1, read as the reverse complement.
CCGAGGTTATACCTTATGGTCACTACGTTTAGTTAGTTGTATGATAGGTAGTTTATATGTCTTAGGAAAATTTACCAAAATACCCTTTTCACGCATAAATTCATTCTAAGCACATGTAACCTAAATTTTGACATCTAAATTGATTAGACAACATAATTAGACATGTTGAGGCATATATTACTTGTCATAGGACTAGTTAGGCGGTCCAAACGCGTTTTACACGAACGACGCGTTAAAGTAGCGTAAGCTACCTAAAACGAGTCGTAATGGGTCGTAAGCACTTAGGATAGGTTCCGTTTTAGAATATAGGCTTTGTTAAACCATATTACATGAGTTCTTACACTCATTTGGTTTACGAAACCTCATTCTATCCGATCCTCCGATTTAGGTCCGTTATTAACATAGCTACCTATATTAGGTGTCGTTTGATTCCGTGATCTTTCTAGCATTGCTTGGTGGTTATCTAAAGACTATTAAGCAAATCTCAAGTGAGTACATAGTCCCCTCTTTTACTGTTTTCCAAACGTTTTGGGGTGAAACACATGTGCCTACTTGTTACTTTCGTGATTTCCTTGTTTTCATATCATATACGTGTTATGTTCATTAGTACACTTATAGTACATGATTTCATTGTGTTTTTGCTATGTATGTCCATTTATTGCATACTTAGTACATCGTTTTACATTACATTTTATGCTATGTATATCCATTTAGTTCATACTTAGTACATTGTTTTACATTACATTTCACGCTATGTATGTCCATTTGGTGCATACTTAGTGCATTGTTTTACATCACATCACATACTATGTATGTTCAATTGTTGCATACTTAGCACATTTGTTTTTCATCACATGCTTACATTTTAGTATGACATTTGGTTTGTTTAAATGGGACAAAAATACGTTCATTAACATTTGCCATGCCATTCGTTAGTAGGTAGTGGTACCATAGGAATTGACAACTCCCGTTCCTGACATCCTAGGTATGTTTGGATGGAAGGAATGACCGAATTCGATACACATAACTCAGATAAACCTTTAATTTGTTTAAGGGTTTATCGCCACAGTCTCAAGGCGTGAATGTATGCATTTTCACAATACCGCATAGATGTTTGTATCAGTATAGCATGCATTCCCATAAAACATAACTTTGATTTAAACTACGTTTTACTTCAATACCTTGTTTTGTGCATTTTACCTATGGTTTAGTTGATATATTTCACATGCCATACATGATATTTTGGATACACATTACATGATTTACATTTGACACATGAACATTTTGACATTGATTATACACTACATGGTTTACATTTTGACATAAACATTTTGACAATTGGTTTAAACATAAACATTTTACATTGGTGGTTTGTTTGGGTAAGTGATTTAAGTAACGAGGCGCGTGTAATATGATATAAGCATGGTGGATACGCCGCTGGTACTTCCTATATATAAGTGCTTGTATGATATTACATATCGTAGCGTTATTTAAATTATTTCAATTTAGACATACAACATATTTTTCAAGACATTGTTTTACAAACAGTTTATTTTATATCACACATTTTTACTTGGTTATTTAATTAACCATACATCATTCTTTTATATATAATCTAATTTTCTTATCAAGTTTTCATATGATTTATAAAAGTAAACACTTAACAAGATTCATGACTAATTTTTGTTAAAACATTCTCTTAAACTTACAAGTCATGAATCCTATTTTCACAAAACCTATGTATCTCACAGGCATTTTTATGCTGACGTACCTATTTTCACATGTGTTTCAGGAGCTGTTGCATAGGTTTGATTCAGGATACACTAGGGTGGACTCGGGCCTTAGTGACATAAAAGAAGCAAGATTAGTTTAAATAATGTTATGTACTCTTGTTTCTTTTGTTTAAAGACAATGTAATCCCCCTTTGTTTATAAATAAAACAGAACTTTAATTACCATGGTTATGAAACAATAATTTTGTTACAACACTCCCCGACGTTTCCGCCGCGGTTGCATGTTATACACGGTCGGGGTGTGACAGAATCTCCGCAGTTCAGCCGTTTCGTCCGAAAAATCCTCCTTTTCTTCATCTTCTTATTTGGCACGCTGTTTTAGGCCTGTAAACAAAAATACACCCGATTAAGTATCCGATTCTTGGTTTTACGGCCAAAAACGCGTAAAATGGGGGAATAAATCATATGTATTTTTGTGAATATCAGACCTAGACCGGCTAACTTAAAGTATTAAGAACAGTACGATACGCTAGATTGAGCGATGACCGGAATAACATGTAATTTAGACCCAACAAGTATGAAGACTTGTATAATATGGGTAAACTAAGTACATTCTAGATTTTGAATAAAAAATGATAAGGTTTAACTCGTTTCGGTAAACTTACGTAAACGAGTTACGTAAGTCTAACCGTACTCGTATATGCGATAACGAGTAACCGGATAAGTCATGAACAAGTTCCATATGCCTATATACTTTAAACAAGTTATAATATCAGTATGATATCAACTTGTATGCCCGTTAAGGTTTAAAAATGAAACTATGCCTTATAAGGGCGTTTTAGTCGTTTTACGATATATAAAAGAAACTTGTGTACAATCTGATGTTACGACCATAAAAATTATTTGAAAATACTTTATATATGATATTATAACAACCCTAAAGAAAACCGACACCCTCATAAATTTTCCGACACCCTAAAAATATTTAAAATATCTCAATATGTCTTAAAATACCCCCATACGTGAAAACGGGCCCCGAATACCTTAAATAATATTAAAATTAATTAAAAATGGAAATTTTGGGGTTTAGGCGGGCCGCGTAAGCCACCCCTTAAGCTTACGTGGGCCGCGAAAAGGTGAAAGCTGGCGAAAACCTGGGCCGCCACGTGGCCCAACACACGTCGAAGCTAGCTGATGACCCGGATCACCTAAACCCTACCCGGGCTACTACGCGGGCCGCGTAGGCCCTGGTCTTGTTTTACGCGGGCCGCGAGAAAGGCCAAATCAGGCCATATAAATTGCAACGAAGGGCCTTCAGTCGAATTCGTTCATTCACTCGATCTCTCTCTCAATTTCTTAAATAGTAGAAGTTATACTCGGGTCTAATACCCCCTAAATAACGAAGTTCTGCTCCATTGTAAGTATCATAACCCCTGGATACGTATTAGATACTCTGTCTGATTGATCTAGGGTTCCGTAACGGCTGTCGTGGTTCTGCCCGACGTAGTCGTTGGAATGCCATCTCGGGGAGGGTATTACTAATGTTAAAATGGGTTATTATACTAACACGTGTGCATTTGTGTAAATTATAGATAATTCTCAGGAAATCCTTACTGAAAACCTAAGACAGCAATGTGAGTAATCTCCTTTTTGTAAACAGTTTTTACAAAACCTTAACTATTTTACAATGCAATTTAGCAGTGATTGAGTCTTTGTAATTCTACGATTACTGCCGGTATGTTGGGGTTTTGTATACAAAATGTGAGACACGTTACCATTGGACGAAGAATTAGCCAATGTGTAATATGACCCACCAGTCAGGATTGGCAGTACTGAATGAGTAATTGGGTAGATATAAACATTGTAATCGCTCTCAATACTGTTTAAATTAAATTAATGTTTCTTGATTAAACTGGGATTCACTCACCGGTATTTCCCACTGACAAATGTTTTTAAAACGCGTTTCATGTAACACAATATGAAAGCCAATTAGAAGCCAGCTGGACAGCACTGAAGGCTTGGAAACGTGGCTATAAAAGTTACCTAAATAAAGAAGGCGTTTTATTTCAAATAAAATGGGATTTATCCCTATAAATCAGTTTGTAATGAAAACTTGGGTTTTATCCCAATATGTTTATTTATATAAAATGTGGTGTTTTTCTCTGATAAAATATTTCCTAACTACGGTCATGATTTAATTTCCGCTGCCAAATTAATAAACACTGATACCACCAACACTGAGTTCGCGGCCGCCCGTTCCCGGGACAGATAGGGGGCGGGGGTTGCGACAGAAGGTGGTATCAGAGCTAAGCCACTGATTCAGCCACAGAAGTGTTCTGCTGACATCAAAATTCAAATTGTTAGGAAATAAATTACGGGAATACGTGCATAATTGTATTTCTTGTTATGTGTTATTTGACTATTTGTTAGTTTACAGTATGAGCGACCAAGGACCATATGACGCGTACTGTCAATTGTCTGGTTTGCCTAGAAGCGAAGGTGCCTCTTCTCAGCCTGCCCTCTTAGGGTACTCTGCTGATACGGAAGAAGGAATATTCGTGTTTAAAGCTCAGTCCAAGGAGCCATTCCCTTAGAGAAAGAGAGGATGGTTCAGTCGAGGGGCACATGAGCGTAGGAAGCGTATGAAAAAGTTACAAGACCAGAGAGCACTAGCAGCAGCCAAAAGAGAAACTGATGCCTATTCCTAGGAAATGATTAATAGGGGTATAGCCAACATCCACATCCTGGCAACCACTGCAGCTGACCCTAACCTGGAACAAATGATAGCACCCCAACCACAACCCCTGGATACGTATTAGATACTCTGTCCGATTGATCTAGGGTTCCGTAACGGCTGTCGTGGTTCTGCCCGACGTAGTCGTTGGAATGCCGTCTCGGGGAGGGTATTACTAATGTTAAAATGGGTTATTATACTAACACGTGTGCATTTGTATAAATTATAGATAATTCTCAGGAAATCCTTACTGAAAACCTAAGACAACAATGTGAGTAATCTACTTTTTGTAAACAGTTTTTACAAAATCTTAACTAATTTACAATGCAATTTAGCAGTGATTGAGTCTTTGCAATTCTACGATTACTGCCGGTATGTTGGGGTTTTGTATACAAAATGTGAGACACGTTACCATTGGACGAAGAGTTAGCCAATGTGTAATATGACCCACCAGTCAGGATTGACAGTACTGAATGAGTAATTGGGTAGATATAAACATTGTAATCGCTCTTAATACTGTTTAAATTAAATTAATGTTTCTTGATTAAACTGGGATTCACTCACCAGTATTTCCAACTGACAAATGTTTTTAAAACGCGTTTCAGGTAACATAATGTGAAAGCCAATTAGAAGCCAGTTGGACAGCACTGAAGGCTTGGAAACGTGGCTATTAAAGTTACCTAAGTAAAGAAGGCGTTTTATTTCAAATAAAATGGGATTTATCCCTATAAATCAGTTTGTAATGAAAACTTGGGTTTCATCCCAATATGTTTATTTATATAAAATGTGGTGTTTTACTCTGATAAAATATTTCCTAACTACGGTCCTGATGTAATTTCCGCTGCCAAATTAATAAACACCGATACCACCAACACTGAGTTCGTGGCCGCCCGTTCCCGGGACAGATAGGGGGCAGGGGTTGCGATAGATATAATATCAGTATGATATCAAACATATGTGTGTTTTATAGTTTAAAACCAAACCATGCTCCGTAGGGGCATTTTGGTAATTTCACACATAGTTTTGAAGGCTAATTTGGGAATCTGAGTTTATAACATATACTTACTGTAAAAATATTTAAAATGATTTATAAAATTAGTAGGTAATAAGTCTTGATTGGTAGTTATGGTTTAACACCATACTACGCGCCGAAACGGCGTTAAAGTCGCTAAATGACGATATTTGCGATCTTTTAGAAAATCTGATGTTATGATCAGATTTATATGACCAAAATGTGTTAATTAATAAAGCATATTAGTAAATAAAAGGTATTGTTTGAAAATCGTGCTTTTAAATCATTTTAGGTGCAAAAAGGGCATTATCGTCATTTAAGGACATAATTCAAGAATGTATGCGAAAAATCAGTTTGTAAACTGAATGGACATCCCAAATTATCCTAATTATGATATTACATCAGTAGGCAATGAGTTTGTTATGAAAAATTATGCTTAAAACCGATCTATGCACCTAAAGGGCATTTTAGTCAATTTAAAGCACAATTTACAATATTATATGCAAACTCAATTTATGATCAGGTTCGTAACATCGATATATGTTAAACATGTTAACATATCAGTACTTAAATTATTTGAATGCTTATTGGTGTCTAAAACCTTATCTTTGCTAAAAAGGGCATAATGGCCAAACTACGGCATATTAATGGAACTTGCATAAAATTCAGATTTCTAATATGATTATGTAATATAACCTTATAGGGTTATGCTACATAATAATATGATCCTAACGGAACCTAAAATCAGTAGTAAACTAATCTAATTTAGTTCATAATCGAAAGTCAACGTAGAAGTCAAACTTCACGACTTTTGGTTGCGAACCGACCCTAAAACTGGAATTGACGAGCCGAACATGTTTACACATGTTCTAATAATTATTACCAAGTTTTTTAAATGATAAAACGTCTTGGATAAAATGACTGACGTTTTTTACGCTTTTCGCCCTTTTTTCTAACCACTAACACAAAACCACATACATTTAACCCAAGCCTAACCCTTCCCCAAGTCCTCTTGATATTTACAAAGGTGTATAGTTAAAAAGGAGGAGGATTGATTGCTTGGCAAGCATATGGTAGAAATAAGTTCCATGCCGGTCTCGAGTGTTTCACAAAAATACATCTTCGGCCGAGTGTTGAGTGATCTCCCGTGAGGTATGTGAACTTGTATATAAATGGAATTTTAAAAAGGCATGTTATGCCCAAATAAGTAATTTCTCTTATGAAACATTCTAAATAAATCATGACGAATAAGATTGTAAATAACACAAAAATAAAGCCTAATAAAGATCTTGGATTCCCGACACTCAAGACAATCCCAAAAACTTTTCTTCTACCCATTCCATTTGGGAGTGTAAGCCACATTATAAAGAGTTTTGCTTGAGGACAAGCAAAGATTCAAGTGTGGGGGTATTTGATGTTTGTAAAATGCAACATATAAATTACATGAGGCATAAAACTAACCATTTTTTAGTACTAATGTTCGAAAAAGTTTGCTTTTGTCTTCCTTTTGTATTTTCAGGATTAGATGAGCATAAATGAACAAAAGGAACAAATATGCAGCAAAATCTAACATAAATACAAGAAAAGGAACAAACGTGGCATGCCTGACCCCTCGACAACATCTTCCCAAGCAAAAACAAGAAAATAGAGCGGACACGGGGCCGTGGTCAGGTGTCTGCAGAAAGAACAAAGCTATAGAAGCCTCTATTCCCGACACGGGGGCGTGCCCAGCTCAACACGGGCCGTGGTCAACACTATGTCACACCCCAACCGATGGCGGAAACATCGGGATGAGACGAAAAATCGCTCAAAAGCATCATAACACTATTGTGACAATATAGTTTAATTCAAATTTCATAAACATTCTAAAATGTCAAATACATTGTTCCAAATAAGACAAATTGTAACAAACATAAACCAAGATTCAAGTATTGTTTATTATTAAGGGGCTGTTTGTTTACCTCTTAATGAGGCTCTTAATGGTTCAGACTGTTTGTTTCACGAGTAGATGTCTGAATGGTTCAGACATTTGCCTTTGAATGGTTAAGCATTATACAGAGTCTGAATGGTTAAGACCTCTAATCTGAATTGGTCAGACATTTGCCTCTGAACGGTTAAGCATTATACAGACTCTTAATGGTTCAAACCTCTTACTGGTTCAGCACTTAATGGTTCATACCTCTTACTGGTACAGCACTTAACCATTCAGATGTTGCCAAACAGCCCCTAAGGTGGGTTTCTACATCCATCCTAACTTGATTCTTCATCACTTTGTCTATCAACCTGCAACATGTATTAAAATAACATCAACAAAAGTTGGCGAGTATACAAGTTTGATACATAGCATAAAGTAGAATAAAATGTTTAAATGCTCATATCCAACACGAAAACATATAACAAGTTTCACCATGCTAGCTAACGCAGTCCAAGTGATAGCCCAAGTTTCTAATGCGTTAAGTGCCTTTCCCAAAGTTTAACGGGAGGTTATATGTCTCATCCTAACAATACCCCCCAAAGACTAACGGAGATGTGCATTACCCCTATAGCGCTACCATTGTTAAGGCGGAACTACACACAGGTATTAAACGTTCACATAGCATAAAAGTCTCAAGTATCACAAGTTTCATGTTTCATGTTTAAATGGATAGAGTATGTTTCAAATAAGTTTCAAGTGTCAAGTGTTTTTTATATAGAATACATGTTGCACCCAAAAGTGTTTAAAATGAAAATGAGATCGAGTATACTCACTGAGATAGTGTATGGAGATTCCTTGGAATAACGCACGAGTAAGGATTGAGAAATCCGAAAGAACGAAACGGTCATCCTAGATATGGAAATATATAACGAACTTGTTAAAATTTGTATACTTAAATAAAATTTCTAACATTTAAGTTTTACAATTTGTTTAATTAGATATTTTATTTCTTTTATCACATAAATGATAGAAATAAGTTTAACATAAATTTAAAAGGTTTTAACATAAGTGGATTAGTTATGGTTGGTTATTAACAGATTTAAGTTATGAAATATTAACATAAAATAAAATACTAATGTGATTTGATCTTTATTGCATTTAAGTACTAATAATAGAATGTCATCTTCTTTATTTAACATTAAACGTATGCAGACTCTTTTCTTGAAAAGCCATAATTTTTAGTTGATTGAATAATGAATGATTTTGAGCAAAGCTATTATCAACAGAGGATTAGAAAAAGATGAAGTTAAAGAATTAATCATTTAAAAATGTTAATTAGACATATAATGAATCAAATATTTAAGTTAAATAAGAAGTCAAATGGTTAAAAAAAATGCAGCGAGTTTGTCGGAGCTGGGTTTTGAAGCCGTGACCTCCGTTACTCCTACAAACACCCACTACCACTGAACCACCTTGATGATTTGTGTTAGATTTAGAGTTGCCTTATATTTAACTTGAAACAGCATGTTATCATCTTCATTATTAATAAACAGTGAACAGAATGCTTTATATCTTTTCTTGTTTTGTTTCAGTTTAGATTAGAAATGCAAAACAGTTCCACAAATATTTAAACGAATGACAGGAATGAGAAATGAATACCGAAACGAGTCGAAAGCTTCCTGTCGATCTTCCGTTCGGTTCCGGCGTGTGTTCTCCGATGACTTCTTGCTCCGGCGAGTTCCCTCCGGCGACGGCCACACTTCTCCGACAGGGTGCAGAATGGTTCGTCTGGGAGTAGAGAGAGGAGTGGTGATCGAGATGTGCGATACGTATCGAAACCGAAGTATATATAGGTGGTTCAGTCAACGTATGATCCATGATTATGGATTAAATTTCTTGATCGGTTTTACGAAACTGAAACGCGGAATTAATTGCGGAATGATTAAAATCCGGTGAAACAGCGGCGGTTTGTAAAATGGAATTAAAGCTGTGATGTTTCCGTTGTTTGGCGGCAATTATGAAAAGGAAATTCAACGTAAAGTATGGATAAATATTATTTAAATCCGGATATTCTCCTTCCCAGGGCCAGCTCAGTTGGCTTGTGATTTGCTTTGTTACATTCGAGATCCGAGTTTGAGTCCAGGGCGTGAGGCGTGACCCTCCTTTTTATGTTTATTTTTTGATAACTTTCAATAACGTTTCATAAATTGCAGCTTGGTCCCTAATGTTTGTAACTCCATTAATTCCACTTCCAACTATGTTAATATGTTTCCTTAACACTAAATAGACTAACTAGGTTTCGTTAACTATTAATATTTTAACCCAATATTGATTATGCTAATTAATTTGATACATGAAACATTAAAAATATTAATATGCAGAAAGAAAAAAAATAATATTAAAATAAAATAAAATAAAATAAACTTGCCATTAATTATTTAATTAAATTAATTAACGCTCAATCGATTAAGTAAATTTGCGAAAAGTTTCCGAGGTTTAAAGTTAGGATCCGTATTTTTAAAACGGGTCGGATTTTGAAACGGGTCGATTTGACAGATGTTACACACTAAGATTCACAGAATCCAAGCAAATCTTGATAGTACAGATACGCTCCTGCATACGGGATCGTGCCCAACGGACAAGGGAGCGTGTGGAGCTAATGCAGACAAATTGCATTTAATGAAGAAAGAGAATAAGGATGGACACGGGGTTGTGCCCAATGGACACGGGGCCATGTCCGGGCTTCTGTGCAGGCTATAAATAGAGGTGCTTGGTTCACTTCAAAGGCATCCCTTGGCAAACCATCTCTCTCCCACTTCACCCACACTCCACCACCATCATCCATCATCCATCATAGAGTGTGTGTAGTAGTCTCGGGATCCAAGATTGATAGTAAGAGTTCTTGACAATCAAAGGCCATGTTTGCCTAAGTCTCTTACATCACTTGGTGAGACAAGCATTTAGTGTAATACTTTTGATTTTTAATCTTTTTGCACTTTTTATTTGGTTTTGTATTAATGACTTTAATAACTAGTTTCTTATGTTGAAGGTGAAACTTCCTTATCATTTGTCCGTGGTATCTTGGCATTATTTTACTGTCTATATAAAATAAAAGATTTACACCATTCATATCTCTACGGTCTATATAGAGATATGTTGGCTACCTGGTCGGGGGTTAAGGGAATGGTTTGGTAAGGTTCTTGCCTTGTTCAGTGTATAGATCCTTCAAGGACCTGTGTCAAGCTTACTAGGACATCCTTCGATACCCACTGGTATTGGATGGCGGGGGTGCGAATGGCTTGATCCCCTCATATGTAAACTACTATTAATACATTAACCCGGCTACTTGAGATTGTATCCCTGCTGACTCAAACCACTTAGCCGAGGGTAACGTCACCTTCAAAAGATGGGCCTACCACATTACGCATTAATAACTTAATTAATTATCTTTCAATATTCCGACCCTTTAGGATTGTATCCTTGCTGACTCAAACTACTGGGTTGAGGGTAACGTCACCTTCAAAAGAGGGGCCTACTACTATAACTAAGATAATCTCTTAAAAAGTGCAAAAGTGCGGAAATCATCAAAGGTTACACTAAAGGCGAGTCGGATCCAAGTGATTCATCTTGTCTATCTGTTTTATTTTATTTTTATTTTCAGCATTTTTAGTTTTTATATTCATGTTTAAAACTTTTTCTAAAATTTTGATTTGATTAGACGTTGAGGATAAACCGGTACTAAAAGCTCTTGTGTCCTTGGACGACCTCGGTATCTTACCAACGCTATACTATGCTCACGATGGGTGCACTTGCCCATATGTGTGTTTAGTGTTAGTAAAATATCGTGTTTTATAAATTTAAAACTTGACTAAAGTGTTAAAAAGGGCTTAAAATATACATAAAAACATATAACGCTACACACACATCAACAACTCAACTGCATCAACTCGCCAACTTTTGTTGATGTTTTCAACTTAACATGTATTTCAGGTAATTTAGTGGATCATGTCGGGGATTTCAGACAAGAAAACAAGTATCAAGACTCCATGCCATCATTTGAAGGGTTTGCTCGTTATATACCGACTCTTTGCGGTGATATAGTGGTCAAAGCCTTAACATTTAGAATTTACATTTTGATGTATGAAGTTATAACAGCTTATTTTCGTTTGATGATTTGTAATCAATGCACTTAACGTATATTGCGTATCTTTTGAAACGATTATGACAATGGCATTGGAGTTTGTTTTATTCATTTAGTATGTTCACTTATATTGTTATGCAATGAGAACCGATCAGATCACACCTCGCGCTTCCGCTATGAGCGGGTGTGATGTAACACCTCAAAAATTCATGTCCAATAATGTATTGACACGTGTCATAAGCTTTGAACATGCGAAAGAATACTCTAGAGGGACTAAAGTTGACAAACAAGGAAAGTATGTGAATATAAGGGTTCAAAATGTCAACAATGGATAAATATACCTTACAATAACCCTACATGATGTTTATACCCTTAAACGAATGAATCATGGATCATACGAAGCTAATTGTGAAAGAAAGTGAGAGATTACAAACTACAGGGGTTAAATGTGTCAACATGTTTAAGGTATACCTCTGAGTGACCTTTTAGCAAACCCGAAGCTTTGTAACGATTAATTATGCTCACTAGAATGCATGATAAAAATTTCACCAAGTTTCGTTATCGTATGAGAAAGTTATGATAAAATTCGTATACGAGGGGTTAAAAGAGTCAACGTTGAAATTTATGACTTTTCGAGTAATCAAAAGATAACCAAGGACTTAACAAAGTTGGTATAAGTCTTGAAGTCCTTAGAAATCAATTTAGAGGGCTTATAATGCAAGAAATAAAGGTAAAACAACTTTTAGGAGGACCGGGGACCAAAACTGCAATTAATTGAAACTTGTTGACCTGAAGCCAGGTCCCATACGGGGAGCGTAAGACTTGCCCAAGGTCTTACACGGGGCGCCTCAACCTCCCAGATACAGAAACTTTGGACAGGTGTCTGTCCAGCCCGTTTAACCGACTTAAATCACTTGTTTGCAATACCATGTGCTGCACAAAAGGGTTTTTAGGCTCTAGGGACACTTGTGATTGACCAGGGATCCAACATAGACTTGTTTGGCACAATCTTGAGCAATCAAACCCACTATATAAAGGTCTACATTATTGCAATTTTGATCATACATTCCCAACTCAACTCCTGAAGGTTTCTGGAACTCAAGGCCACTCCCCAAGCATCATTAGTCGTGCATTAGACCTTGGTAAGCTTCCTTAACCTTCCTTAATCGTGTTTTACTTAGTTAATTAGCTTAAAGTCAAACCGTCGTAATTAAGGTTTAACTTAACGATTAATCACTAATGGTCCAGTGATTAGTCAAACTAAAAGTAGTTATAAGTTGGTAATTATGTGGGCAATAAACCCTTAAAAGGGCACCCTCTAATTCCCGCTCTAACTAGATCATTTGTCGGGTCAAAGTTTGTTATAAAAAGTCAACAGAAACTTAATTTTCGAATTAACACATAATTAGCAATGTAGAAGACGTGTAACCTATTTTATCACTCATATAACTTGGTAATTAGTATAAGAACTGGTCTAAACTTGTTTGATCCGACAATTTTCTGTTTAGGCTCGGTTCGGAACTGAAAGTCGCAAAACTTTGACTTTTGTTTTGACTTCAGTTCTGACCCAATTTAGATGGGTTTAGTAATGCCTTAGAGCTTCCTTAGGACCAGGTTACATGATGGTATAACCCTCTGTGATTGGCTCGTTGATTGTCCGATTCATTTACACGTTTCCGTAAATTGCTTAATGTTGACCATAATGCCCATTTGACCTTAAAACGAGAATTTTGGAAATGTGAGAGGACAATAATCTTTGTTACTGATTTATAAACATGTCCCTAAATTTTCACATCAGTTTGAGGTCTAGATTAGGAGTTATGCTCAATAGAGTAATTAGAAAACTTTTTACTAATTAAACGGCGTAATTAGCGTAAAGCCTATCTAAACCCAATTTTTGACAACAAACCTTTTACCCACAGATGTAATATAATATTTTGGTATTTTTGAAAAATTTTAGTTATTTTTAAACTGATCATAACCTATGGTTATTGCCTCGATTCGGTAAATACCGATTATACCCTTTTTACTTATAAAATGAGTTTTTACATAACATTTAGACACCAAAGATTTGGCTACTGATTTTATATGATAAATGAAGTAATTTGAACTTATAACTTGATCAGAAAACTCAGATTTACTGTTATAACCCGGAAATCGCTTTAAACGACTTTTTACGCGTATTAAACACGAAGTATGGGTTTAAAACCATTTTGTCATATAAGACTTATCACCAACTGATATAACCTATTAATTTAAGTTATTTTACTGATTATTTCAGACCCGAATCTCAGAATTATAATTAATCTCTTTTATAATCTTTTAAATGACCAAAATACCCATACGGGGCTTAATTTGAGATTAAACTGATATCACAACATATTTAAAGCATATTAACTTAGGAAACCTGTATAGGACTCTCATGGTTACCCGTTACGCTTCTTGCGCACTCGGTTCGGTTTATGTAACTAGTTTGCATAAATTAGCCGAAACGGGTTAAACCTTATCATTTTTATCTCAAAATTCAGAATGTGTTTAGTTTACCCATATTATACAAGTCTTCAAACTTGTCGGGTCTAAATCACATTCTATACCGGTCTTCGCTTAATCATGCGTTCGAACCGTATCTTCCTTTAAAACTAACCGGTCTAAGTTTAGGCTTAATTAAAGACTCGTTAGGATTCTAATAGGTTATTATAAACCTTCGCTCCAGAATAGGAGACCCGGTAAAAGCTATGTGCACTTGCTTGTTGTCATTATTACTTGCAAAGGTAAATACTTTTAACTTATTTTCCCTTATACGGGCTTGGGGTACGGTATATAAAATACCGCTTAGTCGGGCATTGAATCTTTAATCGTATGAAGGTTAATTCATTGAAATGACCCGTTTAAATTGTTTTGTTTGCTTAAAGCCTTTGGGGGGTTAATGACCATGTCCCGGATATCCTTGGCATCATTTTACGAAATGGCCACGACCTTAGCACGCGCGTGTAGGCGTACACCCGCTAGTGCATATATAAACAATGAGGTATAACCGCCGGTTACGGGAATAACCCGCCGCGGGACTATATCATGTGGTGTGTCTATTAATCTTTAACCCGGTGACAATCCGAGCTACTGAACGTATAACAAACATGTAATTCTTTTACAAGTTTATATATAAATAATTATCCCAAGTTATAAAGTGTTTTGTGCCACATGCATTCAAATCAATTTTATTAAACCTTTTCAAAATGAGTCGGTTAATTGTATTTACCAGTGTAAACTGACGTATTTTCCCAAAAAGATTAAGTGCAGGTACTACTCGAAATAGGCTGGCTTTCTCCTTAGCATCAATAAGAGTCTCGCAAGCTTGGATGCATTTCAGTCTGTTGAACAAAGTTTCTTTTTATTTGATCCACCTGTGGATTATTTTCAACTATTTTGTGATACTTAATATTACAATTTTATTCGGTTAAAATGAATCTATCTTATTGCTTCCGCTGTGCATTTAAATATTGTGTTGTTTGACTATAATGATATCAACTATGTCACGATACTCCCCCACCGGACCCACCGGTAATACGTGGAAATATCGGGGTGTGACAGGTTGGTATCAGAGCCAACACTGAGTGAATTAAACACTAGCCTTTTGTGTTTAATCTCAGTTACACAATTGCACATTCCAAAATTTTTGAGTCTAGACAAAGAACTTAGGACAAATCCAAATTTGTTTTTAATTCTAACTTTGTCCTTTATATTCTTGTTGTATCTTTCAATTGTTTTGACAGGAAATATGCCACCGAGGTTCCAAAAAGGAGGACGAGGCAAGGGGACAATCAACGCCCCCAACGATCACGAAGCCGGGCCTTCACACCGGCGAACTCCTTATGCTACCATGAGTGCCGATCCTCAAGGAAATTGGAGGACCTACTTGGAGCCCGCCAGACGATCTGCCTCGATTAGCTCAATGCCTCCTTATCGTCACTCCTTTGGGCCGCAATTAGAGAATGAGCCCGAAGACTCACGCCACTCCTTCTTGCCATTGCAGCGATCCCTTTCGCACCATTCCTTTGGCGACCCCACTCATGTCTTCCAGGGCCGGTTCAACCCGGCAAACTATATTGAAAAACCAGTGGGTTTTAACCCACTAGGACCTGAAGACCATTTCTCAGGAGACCATGCAATGGATATAGATGAAGACACGTATCCTGTTGAACCACCTTATGGGACACCTACTCACCCCATCGAGATCTCTGATGAGTCATCCTTCCACGGATCACCTTACCGTGGCCCAGACAGCTACCAGGCAAGATTTAACCAGTATGAATGGTATTTTACACCCTCTCACCATTCATCCCCTCATAACCCACAGCAGCAACAACATCAGGATCCATCCGAGGATTCGCGTTTCGTGGAAGTCACGCCACCGCCGCCAGTTCATCAGGCACCTCCTGAACCACCAAGGCGTAGAAGAACATGCGCACGAATGTCCGTGCGAGAAAGGGGTTTTCATTTTAGCACCCCCAACACTCAAGTGGCAGTCACTATCCGCCACTGCATGAAGACCCGCAAATGGATGGGCCTTTAAACCCAGTTTCAGAGGTGAATTTTGCACCTATTGCGCCGCCACCATCGGGTTTTGGTAACCCGGTTCCTACATACACGGGTCCAACTGCGTACAATCCATTTGAGCAGCCGGCACACACTAATTACAACTATGTTGAAGCCGATCCATACCTTGTAGCAGCAAACTACAACGCCCTTCATCCTGAAGGACCATATGGAGCCCCTTGGGGAGTGGGATACCCAACTCATGGGTATCAAATACCTGCTCGACCACCGATTCAGCACCAGCCGCAGCCACCACGGTTTTCCCCACCGGAACAGTAGGAAATCCTCCACAGGCTAAACAGGGTGGAACGAGAATTTCAGGAAGAGCGTAGGAACAACCGAGGATTTCTCAAGGGCCTAGCAAGCTTGTTAAAAGGAAAGAAGAAGATGGATCATTGAATCCCTATATGTATTGTTGTATTTCCTTATTTCAATCAAGTCCCTGCGTGGACATTTACCTATGTACTTAGTCCCTGCGTGGACTTGTCTTTCTTTAGTCCCTGCGTGGACACCTATCTTAGTAATCAGTCCCTGCGATGACTTGTTTTATCAGTTTAGCCCCTGCGTGGGCAAGTTATTTCTGTTAAAAGTCCCGTTTAGGGCAATGTGTACTCCATTTTATGTTTAATGGAATGTTAAATTTTAAAATTTTCATTTTATCATTATATGCATAATATATTATACATGAAATAAATAAAATCATTCTTTTTAAAAAAAATTAATCTGCCTATTAAATATTGAACAAGAATCTTAAAGGTGTAACCTAGCCTGCATGTCATTATAAGACTTGGCCAAAATGGTAAGACCTGTTTAAAAAGATTCAAATCCCTGTTAACATCTGAAAACATGTTAACACTCCTGGCAGATGTGATTCGTTACAATCACACACGTCATTCTTATAAAAGGATTCTTCAAAAGATTCCTATCCTAACTTGACGATCTATAAATCATGGGTTTAAATCATCAATTAAGATGATCATATATTAAACATCCATAGGTAATATAGTGCCTACGGGCCATACTCATTGTCATATAAGACAAAAGACAGTAGTAGTCTACGACTCCCTGTCAGAAAAAGGTAAAGAACTATGTTAAAACCTTAATGCCTTGATTCTCTGAAATCATGGCTTATGATTTAAAAATGTCCCTGTGACTAGGCCTTTTGTGCCACTAATAATACTGTTATTGTTTGATAATTAGGATAAGTTATAATAAAAATCCTAAATAGATATGATTAACAAATTAACCAAATATGGTCTATGTTACCATGGTTAATGAATTGCCATAAAAGACAATTCCATAATAAACTCCCAAATAAATTATTGTCAATATCTTATGTAATAGTTCAAACTACATGGCTGACTCGGATGAGATCAACAGTCACCCAAGGGAGAATCATGATAATACCCGAATTAACGTAGCGGGTGCAGAACTACAGGCAATGATAGACAATGCCATTACTCGAGCTTTGGATAGACAGTTCCATGAATCCAGTGGTACCCATGTAAGGACCCAATCTGCACCACACTCTAAACCACCCTCTAAAACTCACACTGCTCGCAACAGTAATTCCCATAACTCATCAAACCAAATGAGTGTTCCATCTTAAAGGATCGTACTGAATCAATAAACCCCGTGATAAGGGTTGCTCCTATAAGTATTTTGTTTCATGCAAACCCAGAGATTTCACTGGGAAAAAAGAAGCTATAGACTGCATGACATGGTTGGATGAGATGGACACTGTGGTAGATATCAGTGGTTGCGCTAATAAGGATGTGGTGAAATTCGTGTCTCAGTCATTCAAGGGCGAGGCATTAGCTTGGTGGAGGTCTTTGATCCAAGCTACAGGGAAAATCCCATTGTACAATATGACTTGGGAACAGTTTGTGTCATTGATCAAGGAGAACTACTGCCCTCAGCATGAGGTTGAAAAGATTGAAGCTGATTTCTTGTCATTGGTTATGAAAAACCTAGATTGTCAAGCCTACCTTACAAGCTTCAACACCATGTCAAGGTTGGTTCCTTATCTTGTGACACCGGAACCCAAGAGGATAGCTCGATTCAGCGGGGGTTTGGCCCCATAAGTTAAGGCCAGTGTGAAAGCCTCTAGACCAGCTACCTTCCGGTCTGCAGCTGATATAGCATTATCTCTTACTCTGGACGCGGTCAGGCAGAGATCGCTGAGAAACACTGATGCTGAGAAAAGGAAGCGTGAGGATGATAACTCACGGCGATCGGATAAGAGACATAAGGGAAACAATTACCACAAAAAGGGTTCTGGATCTAAGAAAGATGGTCATCAGTCGGGTGATAAACCCAAATGTAAGATCTGCAAGAAACAGCACTTCGGGAAGTGCAGATATGAGTCGAAATCCCAGTCACAGCCAAGGGCATGTGGGATTTGCAAGTCTTCTGAGCACAAGACCTTGGATTGCAAAAAGTTGAAGGATGCTACGTGCTATAGCTGCAATGAAAAGGGCATATCAAGTCCAACTGCCCAAAACTTGCAAAGAAGACTGAGGATGGGAAAAAGACCAATGCAAGGGTCTTCCGGATGGATGCAAAGGAAGCTATTCAGGACGACAATGTGATCACAGGTACCTTCCTCATAAATGATGTTTATGCAAGAGTGTTATTCGATTCAGGAGCTGATAAATCATTCGTAGATAATAAGTTTTGTAAGTTGCTGAATTTACCTATTAAAACCTTAAGTGTGAAATATGAAGTGGAATTAGCCGATGGAACCACAGAAACAGCGTCAACCGTGTTAGATGGATGTGTTATATCCATTAGGAACCACTCTTTTCCATTATATTTACTTCCTTTGAAATTAGCTGGTTTCGATATAGTAATAGGCATGGATTGGTTGTCTCGCAACCAAACCCAGATCGTTTGTGCTAAGAAGCAAGTGGTTGTCAGAACTCCTCATGGCGAGAATTTGACAATCCAAGGAGATACTAAGTACGGAATGCCTGAGCAGGTGTCCATGCTCAAGGCATCAAGGTGTTTGACGAAGGGTTGTGTTATCTACATGGCGCAAGTAACTATTGATGAACCAAAGCCTAAGATCGAATACATACCCATTATCTCCGAATATCCAGAAGTATTCCCTGAAGAACTACCTGGTTTACCCCCAGATAGGCAAGTGGAGTTCAGGATTGACATTATTCCTGGAGCAGCACCTGTTGCAAGAGCGCCTTACAGATTGGCACCAACGGAGATGAAAGAGTTGAGAACTCAACTGGATGATTTGTTAAGCAAAGGATTTATTAGACCTAGCTCATCTCCTTGGGGAGCACCAATCCTGTTTGTGAAGAAAAAGGATGGGTCGATGCGTCAGTGCATCGATTATCGAGAACTTAACAACGTTACTATTAAGAATCGGTATCCATTACCCAGGATCGACGACTTGTTCGATCAGCTTCAAGGAGCGAGTTACTTTTCCAAGATCGACTTAAGGTCAGGATATCATCAACTGAAGGTCAAGGATGAAGATGTACATAAGACTGCATTTAGGACTCGTTATGGTCATTACGAGTTCTTAGTGATGCCTTTTGGACTCACTAATGCACCAGCCGCATTCATGGATCTCATGAACCACGTCTGCAAGCCCTACATGGATAAATTTGTCATCGTCTTCATCGATGATATTCTTATTTACTCGAAGAGTCAAGCTGACCATGAGAAACACCTCCATTGCATTCTGAAACTGCTTCATCGAGAAAAGCTCTACGCCAAATTCTCTAAGTGTGAATTTTGGCTTCGTGAAGTCCAATTTCTTGGACATGTGGTTAGTGAACGCGGAATTCAGGTAGATCCCGCTAAGGTTGAAGCTGTTATGAATTGGCAAGAGCCGAAGACGCCCACAGAGATTCGCAGTTTCTTGGGATTGGCAGGATATTACAGGCGTTTCATTGAATTTTTTTCAAGGATTGCTGCACCCCTAACTTCTTTGACTAGGAAGAATATTAAGTTCGACTGGGGAACGAAGCAACAAGAATCCTTTGATATCCTTAAGCAGAAGCTAAGCAATGCACCTGTGTTGACATTGCCTGATGGAATAGAAGAGTTTGTGGTATATTGTGATGCATCACACACCGGGATGGGATGTGTGCTTATGCAGAAAGGCAAAGTTATTGCCTATGCTTCATGTCAGTTAAAGGTGCATGAAAAGAATTACACCACCCATGACTTGGAGTTGGGTGCCGTTGTATTTGCACTAAAGCTATGGAGGCACTATTTATATGGTATCAAGTGTGTGATCTATTCTGATCACAAGAGCCTCCAGCACCTGTTTAACCAAAAGGATTTGAACATGAGGCAACGACGTTGGATGGAAACTTTAAATGATTATGATTGTGAGATAAGATACCATCCTGGCAAGGCGAATGTAGTCGTCGATGCCTTAATTCGAAAGGAAAGAGTGAAGCCTATAAGAATCAATGCCAAGAGCATTGAGATAAAGAATAGTTTGAATGAAAGGTTGTTAGCTGCGCAGAAGGAAGCTGTGCTGGAAGCTAACTATCCTGATGAAAAGCTAGGAGTAACTGAAGAACAGTTATCCTATGGCAAGGACGGAATTCTGAGGTTGAATGGACGAATATGGGTTCCAATTTATGGAGGACTTCGAGATGTTATCCTCCAGGAAGCCCACAGTTCTAAATACTCCATCCATCCTGGAGCTGACAAGATGTACCAGGATCTGAAAGCAAATTTTTGGTGGATAGGCTTGAAAAAGTCTATAGCTGCCTATGTAGCTAAATGTTTGACGTGTGCGCAAGTCAAAGCTGAACATCAGAAGCCATCAGGTTTGCTACAACAGCCTGAACTTCCCACGTGGAAGTGGGAAATGGTGATAATGGATTTCATCACCAAGTTGCCAAAGACAAAGAAAGTAAATGATACTATATGGGTGATAGTGGATAGACTGACTAAGTCAGCACATTTCCTACCCATTAAGGAGACCTATAACTCCGACATGTTAGCCCAATTGTACGTAGATAAGATTGTATCTCTGCATGGTGTACCAGTGTCTATTATCTCTGACAGAGATACTAGATACACATCACATTTTTGGAAAAGTTTCCAACAATATTTGGGCACGCGCTTAAATTTTAGTACGGCTTACCATCCTCAGACGGACGGCCAGAGTGAGCGTACAATCCAAACTTTGGAAGACATGCTTCGTGCATGTGTGATTGACTTAGGTGGTAATTGGGATAACCACCTGCCATTAATCGAGTTTTCTTATAACAATAGCTATCATGCCAGCATTAAGGCTGCGCCTTTCGAGGCCTTGTATGGTAGAAAGTGCAGAACGGCCGTTTGTTGGCCGGAAGTTGGAGATGTCCAACTGACAAGACCTGAAATAGTCCTGGAGACGACAGATAAGATTGTGCAGATACGCGATCGTCTCAAAGCTGCTAGGGATAAGCAGAAAAGCTAAGCGGATTTAAGGCGTAAGCCCCTGAAGTTCGAGGTAGGTGACAAGGTACTACTTAAAGTATCACCATGGAAAGGGGTAATGCGTTTTGGCAAGAAAGGCAAGTTAAGCCCCAGATACATAGGACCATTCGAAATCATCGAATGTGTCGGATCAGTGGCTTATAAGTTAAATTTGCCTGAGGAGATCAGTGGTATTCATAACGTATTCCACATCTGCAATCTGAAGAAATGTCTAGCTGATGAATCACTAGTCATACCACATACAGATGTGCACATTGACGAGAGCTTAAAGTTTGTTGAAAAACCTTTATCGATTGAGGATCAATGGGTCAAGAAGCTTCGAAGGAAGCATGTACCGATCGTAAAGGTTAAATGGGATGCTCGTAGAGGTCCCGAGTACACGTGGGAGGTAAAGTCCACAATGAAAGAAAAGTACCCTCATTTATTTCAATAAATCTCGAGGTCAAGATTTCTTTTAAGGGGGTGAGGATGTAACACCTCGAAAATTCATGTCCAATAATGTATTGACACGTGTCATAAGCTTTGAATGTGCGAAAGAATACTCTAGAGGGACTAAAGTTGACAAACAAGGAAAGTATGTGAATATAAGGGTTCAAAATGTCAACAATGGATAAATATACCTTACAATAACCCTACATGATGTTTATACCCTTAAACGAATGAATCATGGATCATACGAAGCTAATTGTGAAAGAAAGTGAGAGATTACAAACTACAGGGGTTAAATGTGTCAACATGTTTAAGGTATACCTCTGAGTGACCTTTTAGCAAACCCGAAGCTTTGTAACAATTAATTATGCTCACTAGAATGCATGATAAAAATTTCACCAAGTTTCGTTATCGTATGAGAAAGTTATGATAAAATTCGTATACGAGGGGTTAAAAGCGTCAATGTTGAAATTTATGACTTTTCGAGTAATCAAAAGATAACCAAGGACTTAACAAAGTTGGAATAAGTCTTGAAGTCCTTATAAATCAATTTAGAGGGCTTATAATGCAAGAAATAAAGGTAAAACAACTTTTAGGAGGACCGGGGACCAAAACTGCAATTAATTGAAACTTGTTGACCTGAAGCCAGGTCCCATACGGGGCGCGTAAGACTTTCCCAAGGTCTTACGCGAGGCGCCTCAGCCTCCCAGATACAGAAACTTTGGACAGGTGTCTGTCCAGCCCGTTTAACCGACTTAAATCACTTGTTTGCAATACCATGTGCTGCACAAAAGGGTTTTTTGGCTCTAGGGACACTTGTGATTGATCAGGGATCCAACATAGACTTGTTTGGCACAATCTTGAGCAATCAAACCCACTATATAAAGGTCCACATTATTGCAATTTTGATCATACATTCCCAACTCAACTCCTGAAGGTTTCTGGAGCTCAAGGCCACTCCCCAGGCATCATTAGTCGTGCATTAGACCTTGGTAAGCTTCCTTAACCTTCCTTAATCGTGTTTTACTTAGTTAATTAGCTTAAAGTCAAACCGTCGTAATTAAGGTTTGACTTAACGATTAATCACTAATGGTCCAGTGATTAGTCAAACTAAAAGTAGTTATAAGTTGGTAATTATGTGGGCAATAAACCCTTAAAAGGGCACCCTCTGATTCCCGCTCTAACTAGATCATTTGTCGGGTCAAAGTTTGTTATAAAAAGTCAACAGAAATTTAATTTTCGAATTAACACATAATTAGCAATGTAGAAGACGTGTAACCTATTTTATCACTCATATAACTTGGTAATTAGTATAAGAACTGGTCTAAGCTTGTTTGATCCGACAATTTTCTGTTTAGGCTCGGTTCGGAACCGAAAGTCGCAAAACTTTGACTTTTGTTTTGACTTCAGTTCTGACCCGATTTAGATGGGCTTAGTAATGCCTTAGAGCTTCCTTAGGACCAGGTTACATGATGGTATAAACCTCTGTGATTGGCTCGTTGATTGTCCGATTCATTTACACGTTTCCGTAAATTGCTTAAAGTTGACCATAATGCCCATTTGACCTTAAAACGAGAATTTTGGAAATGTGAGAGGACAATAATCTTTATTACTAATTTATAAACATGTCCCTAAATTTTCACATCAGTTTGAGGTCTAGATTAGGAATTATGCTCAATAGCGTAATTAGAAAGCTTTTTACTAATTAAACGGCGTAATTAGCGTAAAGCCTATCTAAACCCAATTTTTTACAACAAACCTTTTACCCACTGATGTAATATAATATTTTGGGATTTTTGAAGATTTTTAGTTATTTTTAAACTGATCATAACCCATGGTTATTGCCTTGATTCGGTAAATACCGATTATACCCTTTTTACTTATAAAATGAGTTTTTACATAACATTTAGACACCAAAGCTTTGGCTACTGATTTTATATGATAAATGAAGTAATTTGAACTTATAACCTGATCAGAAAACTCAGATTTCCTGTTATAACCCGGAAATCGCTTTAAACGACTTTTTACGCGTATTAAACACATAGTATGGGTTTAAAACCATTTTGTCATATAAGACTTATCACCAACTGATATAACCTATTAAGTTAAGTTATTTTACTGATTATTTCAGACCCGAATCTCAGAATTATAATTAATCTCTTTTATAATCTTTTAAATGACCAAAATACCCCTACGGGGCTTAATTTGAGATTAAACTCGTTTTGGGCATAATGGAAGGTATCCTACTGATATCACAACATATTAAAAGCATATTAACTTAGGAAACCTGTATAGGACTCTCATGGTTACCCGTTACGCTTCTTGCGCACTCGGTTCGGTTTATGTAACTAGTTTGCATAAATTAGCCGAAACGGGTTAAACCTTATCATTTTTATCTCAAAATCCAGAATGTGTTTAGTTTACCCATATTATACAAGTCTTCAAACTTTTCGGGTCTAAATCACATTCTATACCGGTCTTCGCTTAATCATGCGTTCGAACCGTATCTTCCTTTAAAACTAACCGGTCTAAGTTTAGGCTTAATTAAAGACCCGTTAGGATTCTAATAGGTTATTATAAACCTTCGTTCCAGAATAGGAGACCCGGTAAAAGCTACGTGCACTTGCTTGTTGTGATTATTACTTGCAAAGGTAAATACTTTTAACTTATTTTCCCTTATACGGGCTTGGGGCACGGTATATAAAATACCGCTTGGTAGGGCATTGAATCTTTAATCGTATGAAGGTTAATTCATTGAAATGACCCGTTTAAATTGTTTTGTTTGCTTAAAGCCTTTGGGGGGTTAATGACCATGTCCCGGATATCCTTGGCATCATTTTACGAAATTGCCACGACCTTAGCACGCGCGTGTAGGCGTACACCCGCTAGTGCATATATAAACAATGAGGTATAACCGCCGGTTACGTGAATAACCCACCGCGGGACTATATCATGTGGTGTGTCTATTAATCTTTAACCCGGTGACAATCTGGGCTACTGAACGTATAACAAACATGTAATTCTTTTACAAGTTTATATATAAATAATTATCCCAAGTTATAAAGTGTTTTGTGCCACATGCATTCAAATCAATTTTATTAAACCTTTTCAAAATGAGTCGGTTAATTGTATTTACCAGTGTAAACTGACGTATTTTCCCAAAAATATTAAGTGCAGGTACTACTCGAAATAGGTTGGCTTTCTCCTTAGCATCAATAAGAGTCTCGCAAGCTTGGATGCATTTCAGTCTGTTGAACAAAGTTTCTTTTTATTTGATCCACCTGTGGATTATTTTCAACTATTTTGTGACACTTAATATTACCATTTTATTCGGTTGAAATGAATCTATCTTATTGATTCCGCCGTGCATTTAAATATTGTGTTGTTTGACTATAATGATATCAACTACGTCACGATACTCCCCCACCGGACCCACCGGTAATACGTGGAAATATCGGGGTGTGACATGTGACAAATACGATTAAACTGAATATGTTGTGACGAGGAGGCATTCTAAAAGAGAAGGAAAATATGAGAGAAAACGAGTGAGATTGATATTGGATAATAAAAAAGAAACGTTAAAAAATATCGACGAATCATAAGGATTGTGATCATTCGTTCGTTACTTAAAACAAACAAGCGACACAGTGACTAATCAAAGTAAATAGGTCTTTATAATGTAGCATGAAGACGTGTTTTAGCCTATAAGTGGACACTCACCCCAAGAGTTCCCAGGTAAAAGTGAATGGTCTGATTAAGTGGATTTGTACGAACACTATAGCATTAGACAGAAAACTCAGGGTACAGGCATCCACCCTTCTATATTGCACGTGTTCACATTATTAAAACCCAAACTTTGACGAAAATTTGAAAACATCAAAGGCTTAAAAGCCTAAAACATATCCTCTAAGGATAGATGATTTCTTGTAAAAGTTTTGGAATGAATTTATGACCTTTTGTATTGTTTTGGTAATCACCTAAGGATAGGTGATGGTATTGTATTAAAATCTATACGCAAGATAACTCGCGTTCGGGTCCTAGGAGGGTTATAGTCTAGGTCAAAAGCATTACTAATTACCTAATTCCCTATAACCATGGCTCTGATACCAATCTCTGTAACACCCCGATCGCGTAATACAACAAACCGAGGGGGAAACATCAGGGAGTCACGTTACAGGAATTGTTTCACAACACAGGGTACATAAGGTTTGGTTTTATTGAATTGAATAATTACAATGTCTTGGACATAAAACACAACAATTGTCTTTAAGTTTTTAAGTAAACTAAGAGCCGAGTCCATCCTACATGTAGCATGCGTTCAAATCATCACACATTAGCACCTAAAACATATGTGAAAAGACGGTCAACAAATGAATGCTGGTGAGTAACATAGGTTTTGTGTGTCAAATTCATGGCTTTGTATTCATATATGCAATACCTCGTCCGACTACGAGAGTCGACGGGTGAGAATCTTGAAATAAACTTGTAATAAAAGTGTTTGATATTGCAATACATTTAACCAACTATACAAGTTGGTATGAGTAAAAGAAAATCTTGTAGCCATGAATCTTGACAAAAGCGTTTCTTTTGTAAAACTGTGTAAGAAATCAATTTAAAAGAAAACTTGTATGGTCTATATCTTTAATTGAAAATCGTTCGTGTCTTGTCCAAAACCATTTGTCATTTGTCTAAGTAATTTGGATAACGCTACGATGAGTAATACGATGAAAACATTTATATACGATAAAAGCATTTATATATTCAGGACGCCGAAATGGCGACAATGATCGCTCAGCAATGTAACTTGGATTTTGTTCTGGAAATGTTATGAATATCGTTTCGCTCAATCATACGACTACGTATTTCGTAAATAAAATATAACATTTTATTAAATATGAAAATGATCAAAATTGTACAATGATTGAAAATTGCAAATGTTACATAAGGACTAGCCTTAGCAAGGCTACCTAAACGAGCCTAATGCTCTCTAACTAAGAACCTATACTAAACTAAGAAATGAGTAATGAAAAGGAAAAGAAAATTACCTCAAAAAAGCTTTACAAAACGAGAAGAGCTTGAAGGGCAACATCTCCTCATCGAGAGCGAAAAAAAAAATACTACGCACAACAACGAAAGGGGTATTGCACTTGTGGAACCACCAAAATTTTGTTATTCCACTTGTTTATACTCAAACTAGGTGTTGCAAGCTATATGGAACTAAGAAATGTTATTTATAGGAGTGAAATAGAGCACAAAAATGTATTTGAGGCAATGTGGGACAAGTTTAAATGGGGATTTTCACGTCTTGCAAATCAGCAACAAATACCAACTTGTTTTCGTGATTCCCGCTTCGTTATAACTCCGTTTCGCGCACAGTTTTCGCCTACGTTCGCTATTTTCAGATTACTATCATATGGAAGAGAGTAATCCACCATTTATGGTGTCGAGAATTGGGTTTAAACCTTGGATCTTGATGTGAGTCGAGGGTTACGTTCTCAAACTTGTGTTTGTGATTCCCGCTACACTTGGGCTCGGTTTTATGCACCATTTGAACCTACTTGCTCCTAAGTATACCAAGTAAATCTTGGAGCTTTGAATGGTCTAGATTGATAGCCCAAGGATGGAGAAAAGTTGGCAAGAAA
>JARYGA010052719.1:0-80526 GCA_030545235.1 Helianthus tuberosus | reverse complement strand
GGCCTGATATAACGAGCATAACAAGGTCTTTATCCTTCATAGGTTCACCAATGTTTGCAAGAGCAGAGGCATATTCCTGTGCTCAAGTGAGGTATTCGGTTGGTTTTTCATCTCCCTTCATCATTATTCTAAGAAGTTGGGTTTTTAAAGTGTACTCACGTGAAGAGGTGTTTGGAGCATAAGCACGTTCCAGAGAGAGCCAGACTTCTCTGGAGTTTTGACCTTGAACATGATGGAAGGCGGTTTCAGAAATGGTGGAGATGAGGATCATGCGGATGTGGGCATCATTCGTTATCCAGTGGGGATAACTAGGGTTATCAGATGTGGTAGATCCTGATGTAACAGTTTTGGCTGGGCAGGGTATGGTTCCATCTATGTAACCGTACAGGTTGTTGCAGATGAAGAAGGGTTCGATCATGGCTTTCCAATGACCATAGTTTGTGGGTGTTAGGCTGAATGAGAATTTATGGGAGTTCAAGGTTGTTTTCTCTATTGCAGTTAGGGCGGTGATGGCTGCCATGGGTGGAGCAAAGGCTGAAGAAAAAAAAAAGGAATTAGGGTTGGTCGGAGTAAAGGGGAAGAGAAGGCCGAAGGTTGGTCGGCTGCCGAATGTTGGTCGGCTGTTTAGATTAGGGTTTACTTGGCTCTGATACCAAGTTAAACCATGTATTGTTGTTGATTGAATTTGTGATACAAAGAAGACCTATAAATAGGACCATTGCCTAGCAATTACAAGGAAAGTAAATCATATACAATCAATGAGATAAATCAATGGTAAATAATATATGATCACATAAATCTCTGCCTTTAATTCTGTCTAATACCTCTTGATCAGGAATCCTAGAGAAATGCTCAAGCAAGTGAGATGTGAGAGTTTAGAGTGAAGGTGCAAGGATTCAAGGCAACCCAAGACCCCTATTTATAGTTTTTGAGAGTTGATAAGATGACGCCAAGTGTTTAGGGACATTTTAGGATCATTCCAGGTATAATACCAGCTGTTAATACCAGCTAATAATCCATAGATTCAATGGAAAATGGTTTAGAACATCAGTGGGGTGAACAAGTAAGAGGAACTTGCAGCTGTAGGTAAATTTCTGTCGAAATTGAGACGTCGCCGCGCGCCACAGCAAAAGGGGTATGCTGTGGCGTCGCGCTACCACCCCACATCTCAGAAAACAAGTTTTGAACTTGTCACTTTTAGTCCCTGCACCTTTATAAGCTTAGTAACTTTCATTTTAGGCACAATGGGCCCTTGTAGTTAGTTTGTAAATGATATAGGGAGTATAAGCAAACACCGTTAGGTCCGGTTTCGTTAAACGATTACCGAAAACACTAGTTTCTGCTCGTTGACGCTTTTAACCCTTTAATTTGCGAACTTGTGCGTTTTAACGCGAAATGGCATAAAAGCCCTTTCAAGATCAATAATAAACATTCTCAAGAGTATGATGGGATATTATGACACTCCAGTTTACTCCAGTTCGCTTTAATGGTTGCTCAAAGGTATAGTTTTAGAGTTTGACGCTTTTGGCCCCTTTAATGCATAACTTGCGCGCATTATCATTTTATCGCGTCAAACCCTATGTTATCCATATTAGGCATTCTCGTGAGTATTATCAAACATCACGATGCTTCGGGTTCGTTAAAAGGTCACTCAGAGGTATAATTAAACATGTTGACACTTTTAACCATTTTTCTTGGTATTTGCAATATAAATCGTTTATTTGCATTGAAACTCCATGAAATTATTATTCGACAATCGTGAGAGTATAAAAAGATTCTACAAAGCCTTGGGATCGTTAAAAGGTCATTCAGAGGTATGAATTAACATGTTGACACTTTTAACCCCTGTGGTTTGTAAATTTTTGGTTTTAAGCATGAACGGCTTCATGTGTCCGACAATTTATTCAATAAAGAATACGAACATCATATGAGGTCAATCAGAGGCACAATTTTGGCATGTTGACATTCTTAGTCCCTCAACATTCAAAGTTTTTGATTTTTCGCAAAAATTTAGTCCCTAATAGTCAACGTTTGACTTCAATAGAGTTTAGTACTCGTGTCAACACATCATTGGACGTGATTTTACAAGGTGTTACATCCTCACCCCCTTAAAAGAAATCTTGACCTCGAGATTTGCTCAAAAAGATAGGAGTTTTTCTGTCACATAGTGAACACGACCTCCCATGTATAATCAGGGCTTCTACGGCATCCCGTTTAACCTTAATAATAGGTATATGCTTTCTTTCGGAGCTTCTTAACTTGTCGATCCTTATTCGACACTGGTTTCATAACAACCCATAAGTTTTTCGTTAATCTATACATCAATGTGGTAATGCTATCAACTTAACAGCTAGACATATCCTGAAATCACCAGTGTGAAACACATTCTGATTACCATCAAGCTCCTCAGGTAAGTTTCAGCTTACAAGCTACCGATCTTGTCATATTCGATTTTTCTCGAGTAGTCCAATATATATAGAGTTTAAATTGACCGTTATATCAAATGTAGCACACCTTTCTAGGGTGGTACCTTCTGTTGAATCTTGTTCCTGATTGAGAACTTAAGAGGTTTGCGACCCTCATTAATATTGATTTTCTGCCAGTTACTGGCAGCTTTCGGATAATCACAGATTCGTATGATTTATCCGTTAATTCCAGGGTAATTTCAGATCTTGATAATTGGACTTACTAAACTTCTGTCCATCAAACGAACGTTTGACATTCCTTTTTATACAAGGTCTCCAAAGGAGCCGCCTTGATACTTATATAGCAACTATTAGTCGTAGAAGGACTAAATTAGGGTGAGATAGTCACTCTGATTATTACTAAAATCAATCTTAAAGGATAACTATTCTCATAGTTAGTCGAATAAATCGACGATCCTGGGCAACTGATAGCGATTCTCAAATGTTACCTAAGAAGGGTTGTGGTAATTAATGCATAAGCATAATGAACCGTCTTTCTTAATTAATAATACCGGATCTTTCAGAATTATGATTTAGGCTTTATGAATCCTTTTCTAAAAGCTTATCTAATTGGTTCTTAGTTCTTCCATTTATGACGAAGACAATAGATGCAGCCCTAAGTGGGATGCTAATCTCAACTCTACTCGCCTCTCAGAAGGTGAATAAGGTAGTTTTATGAAGAAGACAATCGAGATTCATAGAGATGACAGAGATATTCTGAATCTCAGGCTTCAGTCCATCTATCGTTATTCATGCCATATAAATGACACATTTTTCTTTATGAATGCATGGATGCCTTAATTAGTGATACCTATTTGGGGTATTGCTATACATGATATCTTCTTTGAATACCATTAGCTGACTTTAGTACTATATAACCATTGGAATATCTCAGTGGTTCCGTGCATTAAACCTCCATACTGGCCAGGCATGGAAGCAATCTACGGGACACACTAGGATACGCCAATCCTCATATGGCACTTTTATCAGGCATAATCTGGCATTCGCAGTTGATAGAAATCAATGAGATATCAAAAATAAAATAACATATATTGTCGTACTCCATCTGAAGATTAGAGTACTCCAGATCTTATGAATGAAGATTTCCGATAAGAATAGAAGAAATGGTTCTTATGATTTTCGTCGGTAGGTTTTACCTTACACTTAATATCTGGAGTTCTTATGAAATTTTTTTTAAAAGTTTGCTATGCTTATGATCTATGAAAGACTTAATAGTTCCTGAATCAAAACAGAACTCTTATCAATTGATTCACGATAAGGGATGTACCTGGTGCCCTTATTGATACGAATTGCCTCGAGCATTCAACAAGAGGGTTTAGGCGCCTCCATTCTTAGTCTCTCTAAACTTAACTATACCCTTTTTTCTTAGATTTCTGGGAGTTATCCTCCTTTCTCCTTTTCTGGCAGTCTCATCTTCGACTGGTTTATTTCTTAACCCATATAATGTGAGTGGCTGAGATAGATCCATAATGGATTTACAAGAAGCAGGCTTTGAAACCTTAATATGCCCTCTTATTTCCGATGCTAAACCACAAATAATTTATGCATTATGCTTAGATTTTGGGTTAACCGAATAGGCACTATTTCAGATAATGAATTTAAGTCTGTCTCATACTGTTGACAGTCTAGAACTTTTATGGTGATAGTCAGAAAATTCTGATTCCACTTCTTCCAATTCGTGTTGCGGACAATAGGTTTTTCTGATAAGGTCCGTAAACTTGGACCATCCCATATTGTATGAGAGTATCTTTCTTGTGGACTTTAATAATGTCCTTACCAACTAAGGGCATTGCCGTTGAATGTCTGTGATACATAACTTACAATATCCTTTCCAGCATAACCGCTGATACACGTAGTGGTTTTTATTTCATCCAACAATTTCATGCAATCAATGGCCCCTTTTTCGCTATTGAAGTCTCTTGACTTGCAAGAGATAAAGTACTTTTAAGTACATCCTTTAGAAGAATGGGGCTCCTTGCCATATATGATCTTATTTGGTTTATTCTTCACATTCGAAGTATGAATAAAGCTCTTCTCATGAGCAGAGGAATTGTGTTTTAGAGCAAGTAGCATTCGGCTCATTGAACCTTTTCATGACCTTTCTCATGGCCTTTCTAATAGCTGTGTCAATCACAACTTGGAGATTAACTCCATTAACATTGAGCTTCACATTTGTTACATCATTAGCATTTGTCGCATCTTTAGTATCGCGACTGTTGTTTGTCTGATCTGAGTTTGCCATACTCGAAGCTTGGTACTAAACGTCAAATTTAAACAATTGCTTAGTTGCATTATAATAGCTAGTCATTGTCCTGACGACCTAACATACATTAGCCATGGTATCATTAAACCTTATAGGCTAATAGGTTATGAACATGCCTAGTGAATGTTATCTGTATGTTTATCGATTACATTTAGCCTAGGTCACATGAGGACCATCAATGGCATTTAGGGTTTGGATCGAGTCCATTATCTTTTTGACAGGGGATCAATGTCACAACTGTCTTTGTTATGTTGACGATTTTGGATAGCTCAAAGGCTCGCCACAAGGACTCTTAAAATGGGACATAAGTCCGTTATGAAGGACATATAAATGTAGCACATATGCTTGTCACCAAGGACATCAATAGTCGTATGGCACGAAGGCCTTGTCGCAAAGGACATATAGGATATGGCACAAAAGGCCTGTCACGGAGGACATTTTAATATATAAGTCGCGATGTTATTTGATCAGAGACTATAAGGTTTGAACATGGTTCTTCACCTTTGGGCAGAGAGTTATAGACTACATCTGTCATTATTTTGAAGGACGGTTTATTTGCCACATAGGCCAATAATTGGTCATCACTAATGGAATTTTATATATATACATATAATTATCGTAATTTAAGATATCTGTCAAGATCTTATCAATCTTATATAGTATGAGGCTTGGGCATTGCCCATCACCTTGGACAATAACCATAACGGTCATATTTGTCAATGTCACTAATGGACAATATAGTATATAGCCCGTAGGCAAAACATCACTAAAAGATGTTAAATAATATGATCATCGTATCAGATGATATTAGTCATGATCGCATTGATCATATATAGACTATTAGGCTTAAGCATAGCTCACTACCTTGGAGAGGGAATCATAAAGATCACAATGTCAATGTCTCAAATGGACAATATGTTATAGCCCGTAGGCATTTCATCACAAATGGATGTTTATATTTTGATCATCACATTGATGATACTTGCCATGATCTAATTTGATCATATAGGTTTTAAGCCTTGGACATAGTACAAATACCTTGACGGCTGGTGTGGTTTCTCAAGTCACACTGCCAGGAGTGTCAACATGTTCTCAGATGTTAACAAGGATTAATTTGTCTTAATGGTTACACAATATTACCATGATCGCATTGATCATATAGGTTTGGAGGCTTGAACATAGTTCACCACCTCTGGATAGAAGGGGTATCTCCCTTAACTATCATAGTAGAAGGAATAATCATCCTTAACTACCAAAAGTGTTGGCCAACTAATGTGGACTTGCCACTTGGCAGGGGTAAACCATTAAGAATATCTTTTTTTGAAATTATTTAGCAAATCGATGAAGTTCGAATAAAATTGATACTATTGTTTGATAAAGGACGAAATGAATACCTATATAAAATTTTCAAAGCTTCCCATAAATCATTAGAAAGTTTACAACAGTGCCTTAATCAGGACTTTTAGTATCATATTTGTCCACAGAGGACTTAAAAAGAGATTATAAGTCCGTTTGGGGACTCAAAAAATTATAAGTCCTTATGGGGACTATTAAAATATCATAAGTCCATATAGGGACTATATTAAAACAATTTACCCATGAAGGGACTATAATGGAATATCATGTCCGCTAAGGGACTATAATAAAGTCTTGTGTCCATGAAGGGACTATTTCGAAATAGTATATCCCCAAAGGGATTTTAAATAAATAACATGTCCACAAAAGGACTATATTGATACGGCGTGCGCACTAATGGGCTTTGCTGAACAGATGTCCTCACAGGGACTCAAATCGAAAGATATGTTCATATGAGGATAATAATAAATAAATGTCTATACTGGGACTATATAGAAGAGATAGGTCGTTGATGTGTGTAAAATGCAACATATAAATTACATCAAATGAGGCATAAAACTAACCCTTTTTAAGTACTAATGTTGGAAAAAGAGTGTTTTTGTCTTCCTTTTGTATTTTCAGGATTAAATGAGCTCAAAATCACAAAAGAAGCAAAAAGACAGCTAAATCCAACATAAATACAAGAAAAGGAACATAAGTGGACTGCCCGACCCCTCAACGACATCTTCCCAAGCAAAATAGAGAAAGCAGAAGACTGAACACGCCCCGTGCTCAGCCAGCACGGGGCCGTGCCCAAGAAGCAGTAGAAAAGACAAACCTATAGAAGCTTCTATTGCCCACCACGGGGCCGTGTCCAGTGAACACGGGGGCGTGGCGAAAGTACAGCAGGCGCATTAATTGTAATTGCGAATTACAATTAACGAAGAGAGAGAGTGTCAGACAGGCACGGGGGCGTGTCCAGCGGACACGGGGCCGTGCCCAGCCTTCTGTTCAGCCTATAAATATGAGTGCTTGGTTTCATTTCAACTCATCCCTTGGCACACCACCTCTCTCACACTTCACCCACCACCCACCACCACCATAACACCATCATCCACCACCATCATCCATTGTCCATCGTAGAGTGTGTGAGTCGTCTCGGGATCCAAGATTGATCGTAAGAGTTCTTGACAATCAAGGCCATGTTTGCCTAAGTCTCTTACATCACTTGGTGAAGACAAAGTGTCTAGTATAATACTTTTTATTTCAAATCTTTTGCACTTTTTATTTGGTTTTGTATTAATGACTTTAATAACTAGTTACTTATGTTGAAGGCGATCTTTCCTTATCGTTTGTCCGTGGTGTCTTGGCATTATTTTACTGTCTATATAAAATAAAAGATTTTCACCATTCATATCTCCACGGTCTATATGGAGGTATGTTGGCTACCTGGTCAGGGGTTAATGGAACGGTTTGGTAAAGGTCTTGCCATTGTTCAGCGTTTAGAGGTCCTGCAATGGACCTGGGTCAAATTTAGTAGGACCTCCTTCAATACTTCACGGTATTGGATGGCGGGGGTCCAAACTCTTTGATCCCCTCATAAGTTAACTACTATTAATACTATAACCCGGCTATTTAGGACTGTATCCCTGCTGACTCAGACTACTTAGTCGAGGGTAACGTCACCTCCAAAAGAGGGGCCTACCATAATTTGCATTAATAACTTAATTAATTATCTTCCAATAATCCACCCTTTTAGGATTGTATCCTTGCTGACTCAAACTACTGGGGTGAGGGTAACGTCACCTTCAAAAGAGGGGCCTACTACAATAACTAAGATAATCTCTTAAATATGTGCAAAAGTGCGGAAATAATCAAAGGTTATACTAGATACGAGTCAGAACCAAGTGATTCATCTTGTCTATCTGTTTTTCTTTTTATTTTTATTTTTCAGCATTTTAGTTAGTTTTTATTTTTTAGTTTAAAACATTTTTCTAAACTTTTTATTTTGATTAGACGTTGAGGATAAACCGGTACTAAAAGCTCTTGTGTCCTTGGACGACCTCGGTATCTTGCCAACACTATACTACGCTCACGTTGGGTGCACTTGCCCATATGTGTGTTTAGTGTTAGTAAAATATCGTGTTTTATAAATTTAAAACTTGGCTAAAAATAAGTTTTAAAGGGGCTTAAAATATACACCTAATATATATAACACTTCACACGCATCAAGTTTTTGGCGCCGTTGCCAGGGACACAAGGATTTTAGGAAAGCTTAAAATCGACGGCCTAATCAGTTTTTCAAAACCTTTTCAAAACGGGCCCACATTTTTCTGCATTTTAGTTTAGTTTTGCATTTACAGTAGGTTAAACACGGACCGTGCTCGCTGAACACGGGGCTGTGCTGCATATTTTTCATAAAACACCCAGTAACAGAAGCTTGAACACGGGCCGTGCTCACTGAACACGCCCCGTGCTCAACAAAATCAGTAAATTTAATTAAAACGCCCAGATACAGATTCTGAACACGGGGCCGTGTCCACTGAACACGGGGCCGTGTCCAGCCTCTGTTTCCGTTTTTCTTTTTGTTTTCTGATCTCGAGACTCGGTTGTGGTCTGCTGAGTGATTCTTATGGATCAATACTCAGGAGGTTACAACTACACCTATGAGGAGGATGATTATAGGGGTAATTATTGCACTAATTGTCGTAACTTACGCTCGATTCAAAATAATCACTCATATCAACCATCCAATTCATACACCTACTATGAGGAGCCCAGGTACGAGCCATCGACTTCATACACATCCTATGAAGACCAAAGGTATGAACCTCCTCCCTCATACTCATATTTTGATGAACCAAGGTATGAGCCTTCATACTCATACTTTGAGGAACCAAGATATGAGCCACCACCTTCATATGCTTATTACGAGGAACCATGGCGTGAACAACCCACCTCATATGAGTATTATGAAGAACAAAATTACGAACCTTATCCATTATATGCTTACAATGAAGAACAATGGTGTGAACCATCTACTTCATATGGGTATTATGAGGAACAAAGGATCGAACAACCGGATCAAAGCTTAGAAAATACCGATTCTTTTTCTATAACCGAAGTAACCGATAGGATATTAGAACACATAAGAGTTATCGATCGTTGTATAAAAGAATCTCGCGCAAGGGAAGAGGAGTCCCGCGCAAGAGAATAATGAAAAAAGGAAGAGATAACTGAAATTGTAAAAATGGAAGAACAAATAAGTGAAAAACCGACACATGAGTTAAACAACGATAAAGGTGAGTCCGACAATGTTAAAATTCAAGAAGAGTCTAATTTTGAAGAAATTAATCTCTTGTCACCTTCTTTCGAAAATCATTGTTTAGTACCCACTCATGCTAAGTTTTTAAAAGAGTTAAACACTAACACTAAAATTGACGAAACGGTAAGTGTTAAGTTAACTAATGATCAACCCTCGCTAATAAAAGAAGACCCATTTGAAATTAACATTACACCGGTTCCATGTTTCTTTCAAAATTCGTTTATTAGTAATGTCACAATTGATAAAGATCTTTGTGTTAACATAATGCCTAACTACATTTTCGAAAAATTAAGTATTAGTGATTTTTCTCCACTTCAAATACCCATTTTTCTATCCAATCGGAAAGTAATAAAATCAATCGGTATAGTTGAGGATGTATTGGTTCAAACAAATCAATTGGTAATCCCCACCGACTTTGTCATCCTCGATGACGCTCCTCTAGTGTTGGGACGACCATTTGTAAAAACTCACGAAGCTTTGAAAAACCGGAAGTACAACAATCTACCTCTTCAATTAGGGGCATTCAAAAAAAGTGTCGACCTTGAGCGATCAATGAAATATCCATTCGGCAATGATGACCCCCTAATTGAAGATGAGCCAGAACCACCTGATAAGGTGGGTCTAGCCAAGGACCCTTATAAACGTGGCGCACCACGGAGGCATTCCGCGGAACTATCCGTAGTTTAGTTTAGATTAACCTTTATGTTTTCTAGTTTAGTTTTTAATTTTCAGGAATAAAACACACTCGGGATGGTGAAGGATGATAAGGGAAGCTTGAACCAACACGCCCCGTGCCCAAGGTTCTGTAGAAAATGCCCAGTTCAGGTACCTGGACACGGGGCCGTGCCCACTGGACACGCCCCCGTGCCCAGCCTTCTGTTTACTTTTGGTACTGGCAGTCTGGACACTGGGACGTGCTCAGCCAACACCACCCCGTGTTCAGCTACCCAGTACCATAAAATCTTGTTTCTAACCCATTTTTACACATTTAATCAGCCTAAAAACTTATTTTTGGGACACATTGAGGACAATGTGTAATTTAAGTGTGGGGGGGATGCTAAAACCTTGAATCTTGCAAGTCCTAATAACAAGCCTTACACAAAACTCTATTGGAACCGCTAATCACCCCAAATTTTTTTCAAAAATTTTCATTTTTTTTTACTTGTCTAGGTTTAACTTGGGAATTTCAAAGTTCTAAAAAGGTTATATTTTTTTTACAAATTTACAACCGATAGCGTAGTGATAAAAAGAACCAACATAAGAAAATTATGAAAAGGCATGGCAAACTTAGTTAAAATTTGATTATATATACTTGATCACATAAAAACCCATTCCCACAAAAGTGAGTTTTGAGCCTTTATTGAGCATACAATTACATATCATTAAACTAAATGCTCATTTTTCGTTTCTTGTGTGAATAGCCGTTTGGATCTTACGACTCTAGAACTTGCCATGACGATACATTCCCGGTCCTTATCATCTTAAACCCGAGTAAGTAAATGATGGAGGCATTAGGACTAACCATTTTTATTTCTACACCATTATTTTTCTTTTTCTTTTACCACCTACCCAAAAATCCCCCTAGTTAGCCCTTTGAGCCTAAACCTTTTCATTTCATTTCCCAAACCAAACATCCTTTTACCCACCAAAACTTTTTTTTATTTTTAACCCTTTGTTTTAGTAACAAGTTCGGTTTTTTTTCGTATGATCGTTCAAAAAAAATGTGTTGATGATGAAGCAAAAGATAAACAAACAAGTTCATCAAAAATAACTTTGTTTGAATAATAGCTTCATCAAAATAAAAGTTACAAAAATAGAAAGTCCTATGAAAACCGACACTTGTTACGCTTTTCACCCTTTTTCTACTAACCACTAACCACTATACCAACCACCTACCTTTAACCCAAGCCTAACCCTTCACCCACAAAGTCCTTTTGATATTTACAAAAGGTATAAAAGTTAAAAAGGAGGAGGATTGATTGCTTGGCAAGCCTATGGTAGGAGTAAGTTCCATGCCGCTCTCGAGTGATTCACTAAAAATACACCTTCGGCCGAGTGTGAGTGATTTCTCCCGTGAGGTATGTGAACTTGTATATAAATGGAATTTTAAAAAGGCATGTTATGCCCAAATAAGTAATTTGTCCTATGAAACGTTCTAAACAAATCATAACGAATAAGATTGTAAATAGATAAAAATAAAACCCAAAAAAGATCTTGGATTCCCAACACTCTATGACAAGCCAAAACCTTCTCTTCTACCCATTCCATTTGGGAGTGTAAGCCACATATTAAAGAGTTTTGCTTGAGGACAAGCAAAAGTTCAAGTGTGGGGGTATTTGATGTGTGTAAAATGCAACATATAAATTACATCAAATGAGGCATAAAACTAACCCTTTTTAAGTACTAATGTTGGAAAAAGAGTGTTTTTGTCTTCCTTTTGTATTTTGAGGATTAAATGAGCTCAAAATCACAAAAGAAGCAAAAAGACAGCTAAATCCAACATAAATACAAGAAAAGGAACATAAGTGGACTACCCGACCCCTCAACGGCATCTTCCCAAGCAAAATAGAGAAGGCAGAAGACTGAACACGCCCCGTGCTCAGCCAGCACGGGGCCGTGCCCAAGAAGCAGCAGAAAAGACAAACCTATAGAAGCTTCTATTGCCCACCACGGGGCCGTGTCCAGTGAACACGGGGGCGTGGTGAAAGTACAGCAGGCGCATTAATTGTAATTGCGAATTACAATTAACGAAGAGAGAGAGTGTCAGACAGGCACGGGGGCGTGTCCAGCGGACACGGGGCCGTGCCCAGCCTTCTGTTCAGCCTATAAAAAGGAGTGCTTGGTTTCATTTCAACTCATCCCTTGGCACACCACCTCTCTCACACTTCACCCACCACCCACCACCACCATAACACCATCATCCACCACCATCATCCATTGTCCATCGTAGAGTGTGTGAGTCGTCTCGGGATCCAAGATTGATCGTAAGAGTTCTTGACAATCAAGGCCATGTTTGCCTAAGTCTCTTACATCACTTGGTGAAGACAAAGTGTCTAGTATAATACTTTTTATTTCCAATCTTTTGCACTTTTTATTTGGTTTTGTATTAATGACTTTAATAACTAGTTACTTATGTTGAAGGTGATCTTTCCTTATCGTTTGTCCGTGGTGTCTTGGCATTATTTTACAGTCTATATAACATAAAAGATTTTCACCATTCATATCTCCACGGTCTATATGGAGGTATGTTGGCTACCTGGTTGGGGGTTAAGGGAATGGTTTGGTAAAGGTCTTGCCATTGTTCAGCGTTTAGAGGTCCTGCAATGGACCTGGGTCAAATTTAGTAGGACCTCCTTCAATACTTCACGGTATTGGATGGCGGGGGTCCAAACTCTTTGATCCCCTCATAAGTTAACTACTATTAATACTATAACCCGGCTATTTAGGATTGTATCCCTGCTGACTCAGACTACTTAGTCGAGGGTAACGTCACCTCCAAAAGAGGGGCCTACCATAATTTGCATTAATAACTTAATTAATTATCTTCCAATAATCCACCCTTTTAGGATTGTATCCTTGCTGACTCAAACTACTGGGGTGAGGGTAACGTCACCTTCAAAAGAGGGGCCTACTACAATAACTAAGATAATCTCTTAAATATGTGCAAAAGTGCGGAAATAATCAAAGGTTATACGAGATACGCATCGGAACCAAGTGATTCATCTTGTCTATCTGTTTTTCTTTTTATTTTTATTTTTCAGCATTTTAGTTAGTTTTTATTTTTTAGTTTAAAACATTTTTCTAAACTTTTTATTTTGATTAGACGTTGAGGATAAACCGGTACTAAAAGCTCTTGTGTCCTTGGACGACCTCGGTATCTTGCCAACACTATACTACGCTCACGATGGGTGCACTTGCCCATGTGTGTGTTTAGTGTTAGTAAAATATCGTGTTTTATAAATTTAAAACTTGGCTAAAAATAAGTGTTAAAGGGGCTTAAAATATACACCTAATATATATAACACTTCACACGCATTAGTCGTCCTAGGGATTTTTGAAGCAATACCTGTTCAAACAGGGACGAAAGGGAAAAATATAAGTCCGTTTAGGGACTATAAGACATGTCAACATTGGGAAAATAGTAAAACGATATGTCCTCGAAAGGGCTACGATGAAATATTATATTCGCCAGGGGACTTTGATGACATAACATGTCTGCAAAAGATTTTTAATGAAATAACATGTTTACAAAAAGATTTTTATTGAAATAACACGTCCATGTAAGGACTATATAGCAAATGCCCATACAGGGTCTTAAATCAAAAGGTATGTCCACACAGGGACTATTTAAATAGTGTATCCACAAAAGGGATTTTTAATAAAATCACTTGTCCATGAAAGGACTATATTGAAATAGCATGCCCGCCAAGGGACTTTATTGAATTACAATGTCCACAAAGGGACTATATTGAAATATAATGTCCATAAAAGGACTATTTTGAAATACCAAGTCCACGAAGGGACTATATAGAAATATGACGTCCACTAAGGGATTTTTATTGTAATATAATGTCCACGAAGGGACTATTTTGAAATATAATGTCCTCTAAGGGACTATGATAAACATACGTATATCGAAGTCTTATCAGGAGACGTAGGTCCACAAGGACTATGATGAGATAATATGTCCATTGCAGAAGTAGCGGCTCTGAAGATTTTAGTGAATAAAGTAAATATTTGAAATCAGGATCCATTGCAGAAGTAGAATCCAAGGATTCAATGATTAAAGAATGACATGGATCATGGATTAGGTTTTGACTGGTATAGTCTAAGTCTGAAATTCCAAAATTCAGAGGTAAGAAATAGGGATTAGTAACATCCACATGTATCATCTTCCATGTGGGAGCCTCAGGGCCCTTCTGGTATGGACTCCGTAGTCTGGTTAAGGGTTTAAACAAGTTTGGTTTTGGGAATATGTCCATAAAGGTCTTTCCTCCAAGGGTTGCACGCTTATCCTAGCCGCGGTACGAAGCTTGACATTTCTAGGCTTTGGATGTGGAGAATTTCCATCACGGCTTCTGTGCCTGGAGGCATATTCAAAATACATAAAATCGAAAACAATGTTTACTTAATAGGGATGAGAGCATTCCTATGTTAAGTCTAGACTCAGAAGGTATAAGGAATATGCTATTGTGTCATTTGAGATTAAACACTAAAGGCTAGTGTTTAATTCACTCAAACATTGGCTCTGATACCAACCTGTCACGCCCCGATATTTCCAGCTCAGCCTGGTGGGCCCGATGGGGAGTATCGTGACGTAAGATTGATATCGTCATAGTCAAACATACACAGAACAGCACAGCGGAAGTCTTAGAATATAAAATATTATTACAAACCCAATGTATGAAAATACCGAAAGGATAATTACATACGAGCTTGCAACATTTAGTCCACATGCGGATCTAAATAAAATGTACAAAATGAAGTTTAGTAGACTTTAGGGCATCCAAAGGATTTGCAAGATCCTTTATTAACACCAAGCAGCTCCCAGCCTATTTGCGTATAGTACCTGTCACTTAGTCTTTTGAAAATACGTCAGTTTACACTGGTAAATACAATTAACTGACACATTTGAAAATGTTTATGAAAATTGGTTTAGGTGCATAAGGCACAAAAATATTTTATGAGAATTTATTTAAATGCACAAGGCACAAATATTCTTTATAACTTGGGACAATTATATTAATAACAATCCTGTATCAGATTTACATGTTTGTCCACCATTTAGGGTCGGTATTAAATAAACCGAACAAGATTAAACAACACACCACGAATATAAACTCACGGCGGGTTATCCCCAGCAAATGAGAATATCTTTTACATACGCAACTGACAGGTGTATGCCTACACCCCGTGCTTAAGACGTGGCCATTTACGCTTCTTAAATGAGCCAAGGATATCCAGGACACGGTCGTTAACCCCCAATGTTATTTGTTATCAAGCAACACTGATTAAAGCGGGATTATACAATTTAACCATATTCGATTAAAAGGTTTCTACACCCGACCAAGCGGTAATAATTTACCGTATCCCAAGCCCGTATAAGGGAAAATAAGTTAAAAGTATTTACCTGAGCTACTTCTCGATTTACAGCAAGATTTATATAACTCAGCCGTATCCAATCTAATTAAATGCAGATAGCTTTTACCGGGAGGCTCTAGTCTGGAATGATGGTAATATATAACCAATTTAGAATGCTAACGGGTCTTATTTAAGTCATAGACTTAGACCGGTTAGTATTTAAATATGAAAACTGTATGATACGCTAGATTAAGCGATGATCGGAATGGAATGTAATTTAGACCCAACAAGTATGAAGACTTGTATATTATGGGTAAACTAAATACATTCTGGATTTTGAAGTATAAATGATAACGTTTGACCCGTTTCAGCTAATTCATGTAAACTTGTCACATAAACCGCACCGTACGCGTATAAGCGTAAACGGGTGACCGAATGAGTCATGTACAAGTTCCATAAGTTATTATGCTTAAAATATGTTGTGATATCAGTAGGATATCTTCAATTATGCCCAAAACGAATTTAAAACCAATTTAAGCCCCGAAAGGGTAATTTGGCCATTTTAAAGTTTATAAAAGAGGTTCAATAGCAAACTGAGGTTCTGGTCAACAATATTCAGTAAAATATTTATTTTATCAATTTACATCAGTAAGATATGATACATATGTGAGGTTTACCATTTATGGCCAAACTATGCACCGTAGGGGCATTTTGGTCATTTCACATATGCTCTTAAAGGCAAAATTGGAAGTCTGAGTTCACAATTTGTACTTACTGTAGAAATATCAAATTTTATTTATAAACTCAGTAGGTAACAAGTCTTAGGTGTTAAATATGTTTTTAAACCATACTATGCACCTAATTAGCGTAAAAGTCGACAATTGACGATATATGCGATGTTTATGAAATTCTGAGATTTTTATTAGCCTTGAATGTTTAAAACATTTTATTTTTCATATAAAGTCAGTAGGAAAAGGTTTGGCATGTTAATGATATGTAAATCTCATTTTATCAATGAAAAGGGCATTATCGTCAATTACCGAATCCATACGAGAACTCTATGTTATGACCAGTATAAAATTTGACCAAAATTTCCAAAAATCCCTAAAAATTATATCATAACAGTAGGAAATGAGTTTGGTGCCAAAAATTGGGTTTAAATATGGTTTATGCCAAAAATGCAATTTAATTAACAAAAAGTCTTGTTTTACGATATCGTGCATAACTTTCATTTTAGACCAGAAACTGATGTCAAATTTTTAGGACATACTTATATATCAGTAACAAAGCTTTTGGTCCTCTCACATTTTCAAAAATATATTTTTTATAAAATAAGGGCATAATAGTCAATTTTAAGCATTTAACGGAAACATGCAATGAACTATAATTTCTATGGGACCATGTAGTATAACCTCAGAGGGTTATACTAACACATAATATGGTCACAAAGGAATCCTAAGGCATAACTAAACTAAGCTAATTCGGGTCAGAACTGAAAGTTAAAGCAAAAGTCTACTTTTGCGACTTTCGGTTGCGAACCGAGCCTAATACTTAGAATTGTCGAGTTGAACATGCCTAGACATGTTCAATTAATATTTACAAAATTATTAAAGTGACAAAACTGATTTTATAGCTTCTACATTATCAGTTTTAATTATTTTA
This sequence comes from Helianthus tuberosus, assembly GCA_030545235.1. NCBI lineage: Eukaryota > Viridiplantae > Streptophyta > Magnoliopsida > Asterales > Asteraceae > Helianthus > Helianthus tuberosus. Next base: position 63,374 of record JARYGA010052719.1, on the reverse strand, counting down.
TGAAAATCTGACTAGTTTGACTTTTTGACCAGTTACTTTGACCCGACAATTAACTAAGTAAACGTGATAATTATGAGGTGCCCTTTTGTGGGATTAACACCTGCCTAATTACGATCACGTAGCCATATTTGTCTCGAACAATGGCTAGACCGTTTAGGTCTAAACCGAAAGTCAAAGCGTTGTTGCGACAACTTTGACTTTTGGTCTTTAAACATATAGAAACCAAACTTAAGTGGTTTAGCCTGGTTGAAATCCTTGTATTTGCATAGCACATTGTTGTTGTTGTTGGCTTGGTTCCATTGAGCAAAGAGGTTTGGGAATTGAGCAGCCATTTGTTGCGCAATGATTTCTGCCAGCTCGGCAGTCTCTATCTGGCTTTCGCGTCGAGGAGGCATTGTCTAAAAGAGGAAACATGAAAGGAAACGAGTGAGAGAATTTAGACGAAAAGAATGAGATGAAACAAATCTGATGAAAGCAAGGATAGTGGTCATTTGTTTGTTACTACAAAGCAACAAACGACCTTGGTGATTAGTCAAAGTAAATAGGTTAAAAATAATGTATCGCGAAGACATGCTCGCCTATAAGTGAACACTCATCCCAAGAATTCCCAGGTAAGCACAACTGGTCTCGCGTCTGATGAGATGTATACGAAGTGCTTGCCTAGACAGAAAACCCAGAATACAGGCATTCACCCTTCCAGTTTGCACGTGTTCACATTATTTAAAGCCCAAAACTTTGTCGAGATTTTGAAAATTTAAAAGGGGTTCAAAACCATATAACAGAGGGTTCAAAACCTTACAATAGAGGGTTAAAAACCTTGTAATCAATCATCCTAGAACAGATGATTAGCTTTCAAAGCGGTTTTGAAATTTATGTTCTTGTTGTGGTCGTCACCTAAGGATAGGTGACGGTATTTGTTTTATGACTAAACGCAAGTAAACTCGCGTTAGGGTCCTAAGAAGGTTATAGACTAGGTCAAAGCATTACTAATAACCTAATTCCCTATAACCATTGGCTCTGATACCATCTTTTCTGTCACACCCCGACCGCGTAAAACAACAAATCGCGGCGGAAACATCGGGGCGTGTTGCAACAGAATTAATGTTTCATAACCATGGATACCAAAAAGTGTTTTGTTTTATTAAACATTGAATAATTACATCGTCTTGAAGTCTAAATACACAATTTAAACATAGTCTATCATTGTTATTGAGTCACTAAGGCCTTGTCCAGTCCTATGTGAGCATGCATCTTATCAATCGATATCATTCAACAATACCTGAAACATATGTGAAAACGAGGTCAGCAAAGAAATGCTGGCGAGATACATAGGTTTTGTGAAAATAAGATTCATGACTTCTGTTTTAAGAAAATGTTTAGTCATGAACCTTGTAATTTGCTTTGTCTTTGTAAATCATTTGAAAAATAATAAGTTCGGATGATAAGTTTAAATAAGAGAATAATGCATGATTAAATGAATAACCATGTAAAATGAGTTTGTGTAAGATAAGTTGTTTGTAAATCAATGTCTTGTGAAAAGTATGTTACTTGTATAAAATGTTCTATGTCTCAAACTGAAATGATTCAAATAACGCTACGATATGTAATACCATACAAACACTTATATATAGGAAGTACCAGCGGCGTATCCACCATGCTTGTATCATATTACACACGCCTCGTTACTTAATCACTTAATCAAACCAAACCAACAATGTATAATGTCTATGTCAAAACCCTGTCAAAATGTCATGTATAACGAAAATGATATGTATGGCTAGTGGAATGCATCAACTAAACCATATGTGAAACGCACAAAACAAAGTATTGAAGTAAAACTTGGTTTAAATCAATACTATGTTTCGTGGAAATGCATGATCAAATGTAAATCATGTCCAGATGTTTACCCAATCGTTACCCATTCGTTCAAATCGTTCTTGTTTTAATCGTTCGAATCGTCCTTGTCTTAATTGTTCAGATCGTCCTTGTTTTAATTGTGAAACTACTTAATGGTCGATTCTCTAATAACATTCAAACCTTCTTGACGCGTTCCTCGTTCCAACTCGCTCTCGCTCTCGTTCTTAACAAACCCTTACCAAAGGATAAGTTAATAATTACAGATTCAGTCGCTACCCACAACCCCCACACATAACAATGGGTGCAGTAAATAACGGGATTTGTCAGATCCTATGGTACCATAACCTAATACTGGTCGGCTTGATCATTGCTAATGAATGTCATCGGTCATGTAAACTACAACCAACAAGTTTGTTCACTTTTTGAAATTGTTATTAGTTTTTGAAATCATTGTATTCGTTCTTGAAATCATTGTTAGCGTTCTTGAAACTATTGTTATCGTTCTTGATACTACATTGTAATTGTTTTTGAAACCATTGATAAAACATTTAGCACATATGAGTCACCCCAAAACAGTTGAAAACAGTAAAAGAGGGGAATAATGTACTCTCCTGGGAGTGCTTAGGAGTCTTGAACAACTACCAAGTAAGCTAGAGGAGTCCCGGAAATCAAACGGTACCTAATATAGGTAACTACATAATTAACCCGGACCTAAATCGGAAGACTGGGTAGCAGGAGGGTTTGTAAACCAAATGAGTGTAGGAACTCATATGATATGGTTTAACAAAGCCTACATACTAAATGAAACTTAACCTAAGTATTATCGACCCATCGCGACCCATTAAGGTAACTTATGCTACTTTAACGCGTCGTGCGCGTGAAACGCGTTCGGACCGTCTAACTAGTCCTATGACAAGTGTTATATGCCTAAACATGATACATAATTAGTTATGTGACAAAAGTTTAGGTTACATATGCTTAATTACCAATTATACATGAAAAGGGTATTCTGGTAATTTACCTAAGGCATATAAACTACCTATCATACAACTACTTAAACGATGTGACCATAGGGTATAACCTCGGAAGGTTATGCCCTATACTAGGGTCACCTAATGTATTTGGTCGGATCCTAATGATCGACCAAACTGGGTCGGGTTCGAAGGTATAGGCGATTTATCAGATCGCCTACCCTACGACCCTAGACAACGTGGTAATCAGTGGGCATAGTCCCAAGGGACTATGACCAACGTGATTACAATCACGTTGCGAAGTTCAAACGAACTTCGCATTGACCATTACTGGTCAACGCTGAAAGTCAAACAAAGTTTGACTTTCTGACTCGAAAAGCAGTAAAATAAGGAAAAGAACGAAAGAATACTTACGAAGGGTCCCCGAATGCTAACCTCGATTCAAAAATCTTAGGTATGAAACAATAGTTTCAACTTAGAGTTTCTCAAATCAAAGTTCTAGTGATTTTAGCAATGGGGGTGGATGGGTATTTATAGGAATACCCGAACCGTTAAGATCGTTTCATGGAAAACGTGCCTTAATCCCATCCGTACATGTGTTGAAATGTCATGGTGTTTAGGTGTTTAAATTCCATCCATACATGTGTTGAAATGTCATGGTGTTTAGGTGTTTAAATTCCATCCATACATGTGTTGAAATGTCATGGTGTTTAGGTGTTTAAATTCCATCCATACATGTGTTGAAATGTCATGGTGCCTAAATTCCATCCTTATCCGCTGACTAAGCAAGTTAGAATGTGTGGTTGTGAATTAAACAACGGCTAATACATCGAATCTGGTCCTGAATGCGAAAAACGATCCAAATGACGTGACGAATGGATTTTTCTTATGGCGAACACTAAAATAAAATATTTTAGTGCTAACAAAATTTTTTGGATGTCCGGATGTATTCAGAACGTAAGTTATGCGCGAAAATGCAAACTTGTGCACTTTTTGACACTTTTAGTCCCTGAATGACCCAAAAGTTTATTTTAGCACACCGAACCCCTCAAAGCCTATTTCTAAGCTATGTAAAGGATATTTATGGTATGTTTAACTTAGGGTCATGTTCCGGAAGGTCTGTTACAGTTCAAATTGGCATACTTTCGCAGTTTGTCAAATTTAGTCCCTGTAAGCGATTAAACTTTGATTTCACCACACCAAACCTTCCAAAACTTATATCTAAGTTATGTAAAGGTTATTTAAGGTATGTTAAGCCTATTTCATTATTCCGGAGTGTTCGTTGGATTAAACTGGTTATATTTACGCATCGGTGCGCGTATAACCTTCCAGAAAGCGATTTAGAGTTTGAAATTGAACGAGAATTGATATGTGCAAATGATACACATATTTTTACAAATCCCAAGTATGAATTATAATATTTCATTGGTTTGGTATTTGTTTGATGGCCGTGAAGGCACAGGTGTTACATAACCAAACACCGTTAGGTCCGGTTTCGTTAAACGATTACCGAAAACACTAGTTTCTGCTCGTTGATGCTTTTAACCCTTTAATTTGCGAACTTGTGCGTTTTAACGCGAAATGGCATAAAAGCCCTTTCAAGATTAATAATAAACATTCCCAAGAGTATGATGGGATATTACAACACTCCAGTTTACTCCAGTTCGCTTAAATGGTTGCTCAAAGGTACAGTTTTAGAGTTTGACGCTTTTGGCCCCTTTAATGCATAACTTGCGCGCATTATCATTTTATCGCGTCAAAGCCCTATGTTATCCATATTAGGCATTCTTGAGAGTATTATCAAACATCACGATGCTTCGGGTTCGTTAAAATGTCACTCAGAGGTATAATTAAACATGTTGACACTTTTAACCCTTCTTCTTGGTATTTGCAATATAAATCGTTTATTTGCATTGAAACTCCACGAAATCATTATTCGACAATCATGAGAGTATAAAAAGATTCTACAAAGCCTCGGGATCGTTAAAAGGTCATTCAGAGGTATGAATTAACATGTTGACACTTTTAACCCCTGTGGTTTGTAAATTTTTGGTTTTAAGCACGAACGGCTCCTTGTGTCCGACAATTTATTCAATAAAGAATACGAACATCATATGAGGTCAATCAGAGGCACAATTTTGGCATGTTGACATTCTTAGTCCCTCATCATTCAAAGTTTTTGATTTTTCGCAAAAATTTAGTCCCTAATAGTCAACGTTTGACTTCAATAGAGTTTAGTACTCGTGTCAACACATCATTGGACGTGATTTTACGAGGTGTTACAACAAAAGATTTTGAAGTAACTGTGATGCTTCTAAGCTAAGATTAGGAGGTATGCTAATGCAACGCAAAAAGGTAATTGCGTATGCATCAAGGCAATTGAAAAAGCACGAAGAGAATTATACAACTCATGACTTAGAATTAGTTGCAATCATTTTTTCCTTAAGATTTGAAGACATTATCTCTATGGAAGTAAGTTTACCGTCTATACAGATCATAAGAGTTTAGGATACATATTTGGGCAAAAAGAATTGAACATGAGGCAAAGGAAATGGATAGAAATTTTAAGTGATTACGACTGTGATATTCTATATCACGAAGGAAAGGAAAATGTCGTAGCAGATGCCCTAAGTCGTAAGTATCATGAAAAGCAAAGGCGAATTCCTGCTCTTAGAATAAATCTACAATTAGATTTAATGAAACAATTGAGAAACGTTCAAGAAATAGCAATCAAGGATGATGCGGAAGGAATGAAAGGATGGATAAAGGAATTAGAACAAGGGTCAGATGGAATTTGGAGATTCCATAAGAAAAGAATTTGGGTACCTAGACAAGGAGATTTAAGAAATAAGATTTTAGAAGAAGCTCATAAATCTTGGTATACGATGCATCCTGGTAATAACAAGATGTATCAAGATTTAAGGAATAACTTCTGGTGGATAGGAATGGAAAAGGACATAGCTAGATACGTTTCTAAGTGTCTAACTTGTTCGCAAGTTAAGGCAGAACACCAGAAACCCTCAGGTTTACTTCAACAGTTAGAAAAGCCTGTATAGAAATGGGAATTTATAACTATGGATTTTGTTACTAAGCTACCCAAAACCAGAAAAGGTAACGATGCAATCTGGGTAATTGTAGATCGATTAACAAAATCAGCTCATTTCCTACCAATGAAGGAAACCTTTAGCATGGAGAGATTGGCTAAGTTATACGTAGATGAGGTAGTGTCACTACATGGAGTTCCACTCTCCATTGTGTCAGATAGGGATAGTCGTTTCACTTCGCATTTCTGGACAAGCTTCCAAGAAGCAATGGGAACACGATTAAATTTAAGTACTGCATACCATCCCCAAACAGATGGACAAAGTGAAAGAACAATCCAAACCCTTGAAGACATGCTCAGAACATGTGTAATCGACTTTGGTGGAAACTGGGATGACCACCTAACCTTAATAGAATTCTCCTATAACAATAGTTATCATACAAGTATCAATGTTGCCCCCTTCGAAGTACTATATGGACAAAAATGTCAAACTCCAGTATACTGGGCAGAAATAGGAGAAAGTCAATTATCAGGTCCCGAGATTGTGCAAGAAACCACCGACAAGATAACTCAAATCAAGGAAAGACTCAAAACGGCTCGGGATCGCCAGAAGAGTTATGCAGATAATCGACGTAAGCCGTTAGAATTCCAAGTTGGGGACAAGGTACTCTTGAAAGTTTCTCCTAGGAAAGGGGTAGTTCGATTTGGTAAGAAAGGGAAGCTAAGTCCAAGGTACATAGGACCATTCACAGTTATCCAACGAATAAGACTAGTTGCCTATCAATTACATCTACCAGAAGAACTAGCCGGGGTACATGATGTGTTTCATATATCTAATCATAAAAAAAGTGTTTATCTGATGAATCATAGGTAGTACCTCTTCAAGACATAGAGGTAAATGTAAAGTTGAAATTCGTTGAGAAACCCCTTCAAATAGAAGACCGAAAGATCAGACACCTTAAGCACAAAAGATTGGTGCTGGTCAAAGTAAAGTGGGATTCAAAAAGAGGACCTGAGTATACATGGGAGCTAGAATCGGAAATGAAGTGAAAGTACCCTTACATGTTCCAGTAAATCTCTAGGACGAGATTTAAAACAAGGTGGGGAGGATGTAACAACCCTTGCCAAAATTGTTATTTCTTATTTTAATAATGCACATTAGGAAACCCTACTTGAAACCCCCAAGTAGTATGGCGCGACCCATAAATTTTAAAACAGGCAAAACTAGGATCAGGGCCCCCTAAAACTCAAGGGGGGTATCCCCTAATTGATAATTATCCTTGAAAAACGAAGATAAAGCTTAAAAATTCCATCAAATTGACTCAGCAAGGCTAAGCAGGACACCAGGCACCCCTAGCCTAGGTGTGTCGCTGTCGCGACACGCGCCAGGGTCTAGGGGACCTGGCACGACACGCGGGGGAAGACAAAACTCAGTATATATATAAGGGGTTTGGCACTTGCATGGAATGTGTGTTACGACGAAAAATTGAGCTACGTACGTTTAGTTATACACTGTTTCTTTCAAAAACACTCAAATCCCGAACCTCTGCTGCGACAACCGGGTAATAACTCGATCACTGCTATGATACAATGTCCGATCGATTAAAACCTGTCCGATGGATGTTTAAGTGCTGCCTGAATACGAGCTATACTTTGTCATTCGTCGTGAGGGTTTCGATCTCGTGAAATTATCGTAAATGTTGAATTAAGTTACTGACCTAGTTTCGTTTGCATTGTTATTTTGACTAGGTTACCAGGCTTAATCAGTAGGCAGACTCTGTCCACTTAAATTTACAATGTGAGTCATTCTCTTTTTATCAAAATTGCTTTGCAAAACCCTAAATGTTTTCCAGTTATACTTTGCAGTGATTAAGTCTTTGCTAATCTTAAGTTACTGGTAGTAAGTGGGGTATTGTACACATTACTGCTGTTTAATCACTTTAGGTGGGCGAGCCTAATTAGTTATATACATCACTTTTGGGTGAGAGGACCCAATAGTGATATGGCCACAGTCATAGATCCGGTCGAGTGACAACTGAACCAGCTAATTATAAGATAGGAGCAAATGTGAAAACTCTTAATGTTGTAAATTATAACACTGTGTCATTTTGTACAAATTGAATGATTCGCCAGTATTTCCCCGCTGATAAAATCTTTTTAAACATGTTTCAGGTGATTTACTGTGAACAAGGAAAAGTGTCGTGTAGCACTCCAACTTGAATGAAGTGGCTCAGTAAATAAATAAATATGTTTTTGTAATCAGGGAATTTCCCAGTGAAATTCCTTTATTGTAAATTACAGGGTTTGTCCCAAAACTTATAATAAAATAATCGGGTGTTTTCAGTTTAAACGATCTTGTTGAAAATTTTCCGCTGCCAAATTACACACCAATACCACGGGATTTCTGTCTCACGGTTTCTGGATCAGGACACTGGGTCGGGGGCTGTGACAGTATTACTAATGTAAATATTGGGTTATTATACTAACGCGTGTGCATTTGTGAAATTAATAGATAATCACCAGGAAATCCTTGAGGAAAACCCTAAGACAGCAATGTGAGTAATCCTTCTTTTGTAAATATTTTTGTGAGTAATCTCCTTATTGTGAACCTGTTTGCAAACTATTTTTACAAAACCCCAAATGTTTTACATTATATTAAACAGTGATTGAGTATTTGTATTCTACAATTATCGTCGGTATGTTGGGGTTTTGTATGCAAAATTTGTTACTACATTGTGAGTAGTAACATGATCACAAGTCGGGTTGACAGTACCGTGGGTGGTAATTAAAGTAGATGGAAACAAATGTAATTACGCGAACGCCCTCAACACTGTACAATGGTTTTACTTAACTTGATTAAACTGAGATTCACTCACCAGTATTTCCCACTGACAAAATGTTTTTAAACGCGTTTCAGGTTACAAAATATGAAATCCAAATAGAAGCCAGCTGGACAGCACTGAAGGCTTGGAAAAGTGGCTATAAAAGTAACCTAAATAAAGAGATCTTTTTATTTAAATAAAATAGGATTTATCCCTATGAAAATGTGTGTACTAAAAACTTGGAATTTTCCCATGTGTTTAATATTATAAAAGCGTGGTATTTACTCTGATAAAATATTTCCTAACTACGGTCCTGATGTAATTTCCGCTGCCAAAATGATAAACACCGATACCACCGAAAATGGCCACGGCCGCCCGTTCCCGGGTAGTTAGGGGACGGGGGTTGTGACAGAAGGTGGTATCAGAGCTAAGCCACTGATTCAGCCACATAAGTGTTCTGCTGACACCAAGATATTATTCAAAATGTTAGAAAATTAGTTACATAAATACGTACATATCTGTATATTATTGTTGTGTGTTAATTGAATATTTGTTAGTTTACAGTATGAGCGACCAAGGACATTCTGACGCTTACCGTCAGTTGTCCAGCTCACCTAGGAGAGAAGGCACCTCTTCACAGCCTACCCTCTCAGGGTATTCAGCTGACAATGAAGATGGGATATTCGTGTTTAAGGCTCAGTCTGAAGAGCCATTCCCTCCTAAGAAGAGAGTATGGTTCAGTAGAGGAGCGCATGAACGTAGAAAAAGAATGAAAAAGTTGCAACAACAGCGTGCTTTAGCAGCCGTTAAGAGAGAAACAGATGCTCACACACAGGATATGCTCAATAGGAGTCTAGCAAATTTTCATATTCTAGCAACTACAGCTGCAGACCCTAATTTAGAGCAACTCATAGCACCCCAGCCTTTACCACTGTTTCCCACACAACCAATGGAAATTGAAAAAACCCAGAAAACCAAATCCCAATGCCTAACATTGACCCAGCTGAGATACCTAGAATACCAACACCCAATCCCTTAGACCCAGACTACGACCCGTGGTTTGACGACCATAGGGATTACCAGCAACGTTACCCAATACCAGAAGACGAACCCATGCCAAACCTAGCAGCGTACCCAGACTTGGACCCTCTAGATCCCTACTATGACAATGACCAATACATTAGGGAAATTCTAGAAAATCCTTATCTTTACCTATCACACCCCGACCACGTAGAACATCAATTCGTCGCGGAAACGTCGGGGAGCGTTGTAACAGAATTATTGTTTCACAACCATGGCATACAAAGTTATATTTATTTATCAAACAAGAGTGTTACATTGTCTCAAAACAGGAAATAAAGAGTTCAGAACATAATTAAACTAGTTCTATCTTTATTTTAAGTCTCTAAGGCACAGGTCCGCTCTAGTGTCACGATCATCATCCTAAGCAACAGCTCCTGAAAACACATGTGAAAATAGGTACGTCAGCATAAAAATGCCTGTGAGATACATAGGTTTTGTGAAAATAGGATTCATGACTTATAAGTTTAGAAAAAGTTGTTTAGCAAAAGTCGGTCATGAACCTTGTAAATTGTTTTGTTTTGTAAATCATTTAAGAAGCGATAAGATCAAATGATATGTATAAGTAAAAGAATAATGTATGGTTAAATGTATAACCAAGTAAAATGAGTTGTATAAAATAAGTTGTTTGTAAAACAATGTCTTGTGAAAGATATGTTATTTGTATAAAATGTTATATGTCTAAATTGAAATGATTCAAATAACGCTACGATATGTAATACCATACATGCACTTATATATAGGACGTACCAGCGGTGTATCCACCATGCTTGTATCATATTACACACGTCTCATTACTTAAATCACTTAAACAAACCACCAATGTATAAAGTCCATGTTTAAACCAATTGTCAAGAAGTCCTTGTATAAGCCATGTCAAATGTTAAAAGTCCAAATGTAGTCAAATATTGTGTAACAAATGTTATGTATTGTAAGTAAAGTATTGTCACATAAACCAAATGTAGAAATGTACAAAACAAAGTATTTTGAATATATCAAAAAGTTATGTTTTGCAAAGTAAATGCATGTTTAATTGATACAAACATTTATGTGGTAAGTTAACGCATACATTCAAGCCTTGAGACAGTCGGATAACCCTTTTAGTCAAGGTTATCAAAAGAAATGTTTTCGGATTCAGTCATTCCTTACATCCAAACAAACCCGGGATGTCAGGAATGGGCTTTGTCAAGTCCTATGGTACCACTACTTACTACCGAGCGGCGTAGCTAATGTTAATGAACGTATATAAGTCCCGTTTGTGCAAACCAAATGTCATAACAATTGTATACATGTCATATGAAAACAATGTACTAAGTATGCTAAGTTAACATACAAAGTAGAAAAGTCATGTAAATCAATGTGCTAGCATGCTATCAGTCAACATACATAGCAGAAATGTAAAGTAAAACGATGTACTAAGTATGCACACAATGGACATACATAGCATAAAATGTAATGAAATCATGTACTATAATGTACTAATGAACATAACAAGCATATGATATGAAAGCATGAAAGGCACGAAAGTGACAAGTAGGCACATGTGTTTCACCCCAAAACAGTTTGGAAAACAGTAAAAGAGGGGTCTATGTACTCACTTGAGATTGCTTAGTAGTCCTTGAGTAACAACCAAACAATTCTAGAGATCACGGATATCAAACGGCACCTAATATAGGTAACTATGTTAATATACCGGACCTAAATCGGAGGATCGGATAGAATGAGGGTTCGTAAACCAAACGAGTATGGAAACTCATGTAGTATGGTTTAACAAAGTCCACATACTAAAATGAAACCTAACCTAAGTGCTTACGACCCATTACGACCCGTTTAGGTAGCTTATGCTACTTTAACGCGTCGTTCGCGTAAAACGCGTTCGGAACGCCTAACTAGTCCTATGACAAGTAAAATATGCCTTAACATGTCTAATATTGTTACCAAATCAGTTTAGATACCAAAAGTTATGTTACATATGCTTAAAATGAATTTTGGCGTAAAAAGGGCATTTTGGTAATTTACCTAAGGCATATAAACTACCTATCATACAACTAACTAAACGTCGTGACCATAAGGTATAACCTCGGAAGGTTATTCCCTATATACTATGGTCACCTAATGTGTTTGGTCGGATCCTAAGGATCGACAAAACGGGTCGGGTTTGAAAGTATAAGCTATTGTTTAGATCGCTTACCTTACGACCCTATATAAGCACTAAACTAAAAGTGACGAGCCAAGCATGTTAAAACATGCTTAACTAAGTTTAGAAAACAGGTTTGGTATCAAAACAAACGGTTTTGATACCTAAGAGTAGTTTGGTTACAAAATACGCAAGAATGCGCATTTTGGCCGAAACTACGACTCGTCACTGAGCCTAGATAACGTGGTAATCAATAGGTATAGTCACTAGGGACTATAACCATCGTGATCACGCTCACGTTATGAAATTAAACCGAACTTCTTGTTGACCATAAACTGGTCAACGCAGAAAGTCAAACATAGTTTGACTTTCGGACTAGAAAAGCGATAAAAGAACGAAGGAACAGTCCCCGCTAGTAAAACTTGATCGAATAGCTCAGGTATGAAGCAATGACTTCAAATTAGAGCTTTGAGATCAGATTTGTGCGTTTTGAGTTGAATGGGGTTGGGTATTTATAGTAAATGGACAACCGTTAGGATCGTTTATCGAATAACGTGATCGAATCTCATCCGTACATGTGTTGGAATGTTATGGTAACTCATTTTGCCCCCACCACCAGAGATTGACATGTGGCATTGGCCTTTGGGGGGTTGAAAGGCTGTTATCAGCAGTTAAAACGAGTTGCTGCGTCTGGCCCCTGCTTACGGACCGTAAGGGTGATGGCTTACGGTCCGTAAGCCATCAAGTTTGGCAGAATGTCAGTTTCAGTTCCTGTTGTGTAATAAGGCCATTTCCGACGCGTTTAAGGCCCGTTAACCCCATTTCAAAGCTCTAAAATGAAGTTAAATTATAGGGAACTTAAAATGTGCTAAAAAATATCTCGGATGTTGGTTCGTTTGGCCGTACGATCGCGATGTTCGGTTAATTACGACGGAATGCGCATAAGCGCGAAAAACAACACAAATTGCATGAAGAATGGATTTTTGACAAGCCAAACACTAAAGCATAATATTATAATGCTTACATAAATTTTTGGAGGTCCGGATGTATTCAGAACATAAGATATGCGCGAAAGTGCAAACTTATGCACTTTTTGACACTTTTAGTCCCTGAATGAGCCAAAAGTTTATTTTAGCACACCGAACCCCTCAAAGCCTATTTCTAAGCTATGTAAAGGATATTTATGGTATGTTTAACTTATGGTCATGTCCCGGAATGTCTGTTACAGTTCAAATTGGCATACTTTCGCAGTTTGTCAAATTTAGTCCCTGTAGGCGAATTAGCTTGTTTTTGCCATACCAAAGCCTTCAAAACTTATTTCTAAGTTATGTAAAGGTTATTTAAGGTATGTTAAGTATATGTTGATGTTCCGGAGTATTTGTCGCATTAAACTGATTACGTTTACGCACCAGTTTGCGTATAACTCTCCAGAAAGCGATATAGAGTTTGAAATTGAACAAAAGTCAAAACATGAAAAATGTAAAACATAACCAAACAAACATTGGGATCAAATAACATTGTTTTATTGATAATTGAATTGTTTACAATGATTTCAGACACAGATGTTACATTACCAAGAACCCATGCCCCAGTTCCCAAACCCAGTACCAGCCCCTGCACATCCAATGAGTGCAGAGAATGTGCAGGAACTCCGAACCTTTGGTGAGGAGATTTTAGAAGGATGTGAAGAATGAGAAAAATAGGAGAACGACTCGTCTGGAAGTATGACGAGCGTAATATGGAGTTCTGGATGAACCCGTACCAGTAATAGTAATAATAATAATAATATATAATAGGTGTGTATGTTTGAAAAAAAAATATTTTTAGACAATAGCTACGGATGCCTAATAATATTGTAATTTCAATTTCAGTCATATTGTAATATATATGGATGCATAGTATTAAATAGAGTAAGTCGCAATGTTCGACGATTTTGATCAACATGTGTGTTGTGTGATTAGTTGTATTAAATATTATCTTGTGATATTAATACGTGGTAAATGTCTAAAATTCAGATGGACAACGAAGTGAACCAGGAAAACCAGAATAATGATAATCTGAATAACAATAATAATGGAAACCAAGTGGATAACAGTGCCATCCAACACATAGTGGCACAAGGGATTATAGATGCAATACCATATATTATCCAAACGGTTAAGGAAGCTAATAATAAAAGTAATCATGGCAGCAAACGACCTACTGAACTAGAAAACAGCGTAAACAATGGACCCATACTTCAAGTGCCCATTCCCAAAAGAAGAACCATGTCTTATGGTTGTTCTTATAAAGAATTCTGGTCTTGTAAACCAATGGAATTCTCGGGCAATGAAGGGGCCGTTGCAGCTCTACGCTAGATAGAAAAGACTAGGGCAGTCTTAAAAATAAGCAAGTGCGTGGAAGAGGATAATATAATGTTTGCTTCCAATCTGTTTAAGAACTTAGCACTAGAATGGTGGAATACTATCCTCCAATCCAGAGGAAGTGTCAGGGTTTACAATATGGAATGGGAAGAATTTAAAAACATGGTAGAAAGGAAATTCTGTCCTCCCAACGAAAAGGAACAAATAGCAAATAAGTTCTTAAACCTTAGAATGACTGGAGTAGATAGTAAAGGTTACACTACGCTATTTTTCGAATATGCTAGAATAGTGCCAACCCTTGCATCACCAGAACTAGTATAGGGGATTAATCAGTGAGATTAGGCATGTAGTCAAGGCAGCTAGACGCTGAACAAGAAACGACTGTTCCCTAGATACATACGTCGTGATATTTTATTTCACAATTGAATCCGCGAATTGAACAAAGTCACGATCAAAAATCGGTATCCATTACCAAGAATCGATGATCTGTTCGATCAATTGCAAGGAGCTCGATTTTTCTCTAAAATCGACTTACGCTCAGGATATCATCAATTAAAGGTGCAGGAAGAGGACATTTCTAAGACCGCTTTTAGAACAAGGCATGGCCATTATGAATTTACTGTCATGCCATTTGGTTTAACCAATGCCCCAGCCGCATTTATGGACATGATGAACCGAATATTTAAGCCATTTTGGATAAATTCATAATTGTCTTTATAGATGATATTCTCATTTACTCTAAGAATAAAGAGGAACATGCAGCGCATCTGCACGCACTTCTAAGTTTATTGAGAAAAGAAAAGCTTTACGCAAAGTTTTCAAAATGCGAATTTTGGTTAGAACAGGTACAGTTTCTTGGACATTTAGTTAATCATGAAGGAATTCATGTGGACCCCACCAAGATCGAAGCGATTACCAAATGGAAAACCCCTGAGTCACCAACCGAGGTTAGAAGATTCTTAGGATTGGCCGGTTATTATAGAAGATTTATCCGAGATTTTTCTAGAATAGCCACTTCTTTAACTAAGTTAACCTGTAAATCTGTTAAGTTTGAATGGGGATCAAAACAAGAAGAAGCCTTTAGAATTCTTAAACAAAGATTAACCAATGCAACCATATTAGCGTTACCAGAAGGAACTGAAGACTTTATAGTCTATTGTGATGCTTCTAAGTTAGGTTATGGATGTGTGTTGATGCAACGTCAAATGTTATAGCTTATGCATCTAGACAACTTAAGAATCATGAAGAGAATTATTCAACCCATGATTTGGAATTAGGAGCCATAATTTTTGCCCTTAAGATTTGGAGACATTACCTTTATGGTAGTAAGTTTACCATTTTTACCGATCATAAGAGTTTAAGGTATGTTTTCGGACAAAAGGAGTTGAATATGAGACAAAGACGATGGATGGAGATACTTAGTGATTATGATTGTAATATCCAGTATCATACAGGTAAGGCAAATGTAGTAGCCGATACTTTAAGTCGAAAGTATCACGAAAAACCAAAAAGAGTATGTTCTCTTAAATTAAATCTACAAGTAGATTTAAATGAACAGATTAGAAAAGCACAAGAATCAGTAATCAAGGATGATACTGAGAAACTGAAAGGAATGATTAAGGAATTAGAACAAGGAACAGATGGAATTTGGAGATTCCATAAGAAAAGAATGTGGATACCCAAATTAGGAAACCTACGTCACTGTATATTAGAAGAAGCCCATAAGTCTAAGTATACGATGCATCCTGGAAATGATAAGATGTACCAGTACTTAAGGAAAAAAATTTGGTGGATAGGAATGAAGAAGGATATAGCGGCTTATGTTGCCAAGTGTCTAACCTGTTCACAAGTTAAAGCTGAGCACCAGAAACCCTCAGGCTTGTTGCAGCAATTAGAAATGTTGGTTTGGAAATGGGAATTGATAACAATGGATTTTGTTACCAAATTACCCAAAACAAGAAAAGGTAATGATACAATCTAGGTGATTGTAGACAGACTAACTAATTCAGCTCATTTCTTACCAATGAAGGAGACTTTCAGTATGGAACAATTAGCTAAGTTATATGTAAATGAAATAGTTTCATTACATGGAATTCCTTTATCAATTGTTTCTGATAGAGATAGCCGTTTTACCCCTCATTTTTTGACAAGTTTCCAAAAAGCAATGGGAACCAAGCTCAATCTAAGTACTACTTACCATCCTCAAACCGACGGACAAAGCGAAAGGACAATTCAGACAATAGATGATATGCTTAGAGCTTGTGTAATTGATTTCGGAGGTAATTGGGACGATCACTTACCATTAATAGAATTTTCTTATAATAACAGCTGTCACACAAGTATCAATGCTGCACCATTCGAAGCACTTTATGGACGAAAGGGCCAAACCCCAGTTTGTTGGGCAGAAATTGGAGAAAAGCAACTTTCTGGACCAAAAATAATACAAGAAACAACCGACAAGATCATTCAAGTGAAGGAACGACTGAAAGCAGCACGTGATCGACAAAAGAGTTATGCTGATAACAGACGAAAACCATTGGAATTCCAGGTAGGTGACAAGGTGTTATTAAAAGTTTCTCCTTGGAAAGGAGTGGTAAGATTCATCAAAAGGGGAAAGCTAAGCCCCAGGTATGTCAGACCTTTTGAGATTATTAGAAGAATAGGACCTGTAGCTTATCAGCTACAACTGCCAGAGGAAATGGCAGGAATACATGATGTATTTCAAGTATGTAATCTTAAGAAATGCCTAGCCAATGAATCACTGGTGAAACCTCTTAAGGATATAGAGGTAAATGAGCAGTTAAAATTTGTAGAAAAACCTCTACAGATTGAAGACAAGAAAGTCAAGAATCTCAAACACAAAAGATTAGTTTTGGTCAAAGTGAAATGAGATTCCAAGAGAGGACCAGAATACACTTGGGAGCTTGAATCAGAGATGCAAAGGAAATACCCGCACCTGTTCCAGTAGACCTCGAGGACGAGTTCTAAAACAAGGTGGGGAGGATATAACAACCCTCCAAAATATTCTCGACACCCTTATATATTTGGAATGTCCATATGTGTCTTAAAACATACCCCGTATGCGAAAACCAAGCCCAAAATGCCTTATATAATTGAAAATTAAATAAAAACAGAATCTAGTCCTCGCTCGCAGGCCGCGAACGTGTGGACTGTGTTCTGCGCGGGCCGCGACAGCTCAAAGGCAGGGCGACACCCTAAGCTGCCACGTGGCAGCAACGTGTTGGGTCTAGGGTTTGAGTCGGACAAGCTAGGGCCTACCTTAGCTAGCCTCGCGGGCCGCGAAGGCTCTGGCTGAAGCTTACGCGGGGCGCGACGAAAGTCGAAGGGACACTATATATAGAGGCATTCAGCCTCAGTCCCAACTCGCTCATTTTCTCAATCTCTCTCTCTCAATATTCTGCATAGCTATTATAATCTCGGGCATAATACCCCCTAATTAACGAAGTTCTGCCTCGTTGTAAGTATCATAACCCCCGTTTACGTATTAGATACGCTACCCGATTGATCTAGGGTTCCGTAACGGCTGTCGTGGTTCTGCCCGACGTAGTCATTGGAATGCCGTCTCGGGGAGGGTATTACTAATGTAAATATTGGGTTATTAAACTAACGCGTGTGCATTTGTGTAATTAATAGATAATCACCAGGAAATCCTTAAGGAAAACCCTAAGACAGCAATGTGAGTAATCCTTCTTTTGTAAATATTTTTGTGAGTAATCTCCTTTTTGGGAACATGTTTGCAAACTATTTTTACAAAATCTCAAATGTTTTACATTATATTAAACAGTGATTGAGTATTTGTATTCTACAATTATCGTCGGTATGTTGGGGTTTTGTATGCAAAATTTGTTACTACATTGTGAGTAGTAACATGATCACAAGTCGGGTTGACAGTACCGTGGGTGGTAATTAAAGTAGATGGAAACAAATGTAATTGCGCGACCGCCCTCAATACTGTACAATGGTTTTACTTAACTTGATTAAACTGAGATTCACTCACCAGTATTTCCCACTGACAAAATGTTTTTAAACGCGTTTCAGGTAACAAAATGTGAAAGCCAAATAGAAGCCAGCTGGACAGCACTGAAGGCTTGGAAAAGTGGCTATAAAAGTTACCTAAATAAAGAGTTCTTTATATTTAAATAAAATAGGATTTATCTCTATGAAAATGTGTGTACTAAAAACTTGGAATTTTCCCATGTGTTTAATATTATAAAAGCGTGGTATTTACTCTAATAAAATATTTCCTAACTACGGTCCTGATGTAATTTCCGCTGCCAAAATGATAACCACCGATACCACCGAAAATGGCCGTGGCCACCCGTTCCCGGCTAGTTAGGGGACGGGGGTTGCGACAGTATCTTCATTGCACAGCGGAAGCAAGTAATGCTAAGACTTCTAGAAAGCGAACGCCTACTAAGTACTCAAATTCCCATGGGTCTCCTATTCCAACCGTGCCATAGTTTGAATTTGTAACATGAGAAAGAAACATGCGAAAAATTAACATAAAGTTAAGCGAGTTTATAGTTTGTTTGTAAACGATTTGAAATAAATCTTTTTGAAAAACCGGTTTTTGAAATATTGTTGAGAAAACGAATTTAAAATCATTTTCTTTGGCATGCCATATGGAAATTTTGTATTCGTGAAACTTCGTATTTGTAACGCATTATGTTTGTAAAACCTTATATTCGTAAACTCTTGTGTATAAAAATTTCTTGTAACCGTCAATGTCCACCCTGACATTGACAACATGCATAATCCTATGCGTTGTATTTTTATAAAATATGGTATGTAAGTATAAGCTTGTAGACTGTAAAACATAAGTTTGTGAGTTGTAAATCCAAGGAAATCGGAGATCGCTAATGTTTATCTACGACATTAACATATGTAACGACATAGGAAGCATCGAAACCATAGGCATTTTTCTGTTGATTTACGACTAGAGACACAAAAGCACTCTTGGTAAAAATGTGGCCAAGAGTGTGGTTGCCTGAAACCCATTAGATCTAACATTTTGTTCCGCGGTCTAGGTATATAGTTGATTAATGGTGCTTAAGTCGCACCCTATTCGTGACATGATCTATTGTGTCATTCCTTCGTTTAACATACTGTTTATACTTGTATTTTCCCGTAGTTTAGTATACTAGTATACGTGAGTATGCACATTTCGAAAAAATGCTAGTTTGAAAAACCGATATAGTTAACATAAACTTTTCGTAAACCATTTGTGTTTATTAAAGTTCACAACCATTTGTGATAGTTAAAGCTTGTTTGTAAAATGGTTTAGAAATATGTAATTTATGTTTATCGAGAACCTTGTATGCTTTGCAAAACGTGCATGTCTTTCCACCACCAAAAACATTTAGAAAAATGTAAAACCGTAAAAAGGTGGGGTATGAACTCACCTGGATATGCTCCTGCAAAGCTAGCTAATTACGACTCTGTGAAGTCGTTTCCAAGACGTGACTCGCTAGCATGCATTCTATAATATCCCTAACACGGAATATCTTATAAGTTTTTAAACAAAAGCGGTAACGAAACTACGTGTCACCGAGCTCTACCGAATCGTTAACCGAACGATTCAACGGTAAGTCGTTAACTTAATGGAAACGATTAAGTTATACTCTTTTCGTTTGTTTATTGTCGGTAATAACTAATAAGTCTTGGAAAGACTTAGTTCTCGAGAGATTTGAAAATACATAAGTATTTATATAAAAATATATAAATATATAGATATAATTGCTTTAGTCGTCTCGAGAAGTCGTACGTTATGTAACGAATATTTATATGAAAATAACATATATCAAACTCGTATTATTTATCGTGTTTTTTATGATAATTAGCATATATAGACATATGCCGTTTAGGCGTTTGAAATAAATATATGAAAGTTATATTTATTCAATAGAGTTTTCGGGTAGAGGTCGTTCAAAATAAATATAACTAATAATTATACTTATTCTATACGTTGAAACAAACATCAATAATTATATTTGTTTTTATAAAAGATCGACCGGTTTTCGTTGTTTGAAATAAATATATAACTATATTTATTTTTAATAAATAGAATCGGTGTTGTTTAGCGATTTGAAATAAATATATAAACTATATTTATTTTAATAAAAGAATCGTCGAGTTGCTGTGTTTGAAAATAAATATATAACTATATTTATTTTTATAGAAGTATTCGGTTTTTTTGTTATTGGAAATAAATATATAATCTATATTTATTTATAAAAGAATCATCGAGCTTTAGATGTTTGAAAATAAATTTAAAAGTTATTATATTTATTTTATAAAATAGTTCGCGTTGTTAACGTTTTTATAAAGTGTCATCGTAATAAATAAATACTCATTTGTTGTTATTTTATAAAGTTACTTGATCCATTTGGTTTTGCTTTATAATAAAACGTATTTTATTTTACAGATTTTCTCGAAAAATGGGCAGAGTTTCCTCTGTTTTGGGACGTCCCCGACAACACAAGTTGTCACACCCCGATATTTCCACGTTTGACCGGTGGGCTCGGTAGGGGAGTATCGTGACGTAGTTGATATCATCGTAGTCAAACAACACAATATATCAATGCACAGCGGAAGCAAAAGATAAATATATTACCATCCGAATATAAAGTAATATCAAGTATTACAACGGAAAGTAAAGGATCCACAGGCGGATCTTAAAACATAAACATTGTTCAACAGACTTTAGATGACTAGAACTTGCAAGATTCCTTATTAACGCCCTGAGCTTCCAGCCAATTACGTACTTGTACCTGTCACTTAGACTTTGGAAAATACGTCAGTTTTCACTGGTAAATACACTCAACCAACTCATTTGAAAAGAGTTTAAGAAAATTGATTCAGATGCACCTGGCACAAATATTTTGACACTTTGATTAAAATGCACAAGGCAAAATTAATCTTTTATAACTTGGGACAATTATATTTATAATCTTGTATACAGATTTACAGGTTCGTTATACGTTCAGGGCCCGATGTAGAAACCGAGTCAAGATTAACAGACATGCCACAAGTATAAGCCTACAAGAGAGTGAGATACCGTTTCCCTTTAAGCAACTTTCAGTGTATGCCTACACCCCGTGCTTAAGGCGTGGCCATTTTATAATACAATGATGTCAAGGATATCCGGGACATGGTCATTAACCCCTTAAGGGTAAGCTGTGACACTTGTGCCTCCACGGCCATCAAACAAATACTGTATCAATGAAATATTGTATTTCATACTTAGGATTTGTATAAATATGTGTATCCTTTACACATTATCAATTCTTGTTCGATTTCAAACTCTAAATCGCTTTCTGGAAGGTTATACGCGCACTGATGCGTAAATATAACCAGTTTAATGCAATGAACACTTCGGAATAGTGAAATAGGTTTAAAATACCTTAAATAACCATTACATAACTTATAAATAAGTTTCGAAGGCTTTGGTATGGCAAAATCAAGTTTAATCGCTTAAATGGACTAAATTCGACAAACTGTGAAAGTATGCCGATTTGAACTGTAACAGACATTCCGGAACATGACCATAAGTTAAACACACCTTAAATACCCTTTATATAGCTTATAAATAGGCTATGAGGGGTTCGGTGTGCTAAAATAAACTTATGGGTCATTCAGGGACTAAAAGCGTCAAAAAGTGCATAAGTTTGCACTTTCGCGCATAACTTACGTTCTGAATACATCCGGACATCCAAAAATTTATGTAAGCACTAAAATATTTTATTTTAGTGTTTGGCATCAGAAAAATCCATTCGTCGCGCAATTTGGATCGTTTTTCGCACTTATGCGAATTCCGTCGTAATTAAGCGAACATCGCAACCGTACGGCCAAACGAACCGACATCCGAGATATTTTTGAGCACATTTTAAGTTCCCTATACCTTAACTTCATTTTAGATCTTTGAAATGGAGTTAACGGGGCTTAAACGTGTCAAAAATGCATCAAAACCCAAGTTTGGAGCTGCAGGGGCCTATTCTGCCATTTTTCAAACTTTCTGGTCTGCAAGGTCCTTACGGACCTCAACACTAATAATGTTGAGGTCCGTAAGCAGGGGCCAGATGCAGCAACTTGTTTTTAACAGCCTGTTTCCAGCCTTTCAACCCCCCCAAAGGCCAATGCCACATGTCAAACTCTTGTGGTGGGGGCAAAATGAGTTACCATAACATTCCGACAAGTGTACGGGTGAGATCAAGGCACGATATTCAAGAAACGATCTTAACGGCTCTCCGAAAACTATAAATACCCAACCCCCACTCCTTGCAAACCCACATTTGATCTGAGTTTTTCTCTAAGTGGTTGTGATTTCTCACTTCCTACCTGAGATTACTTGGAATCAAATCTTGCGGGGACCCTTTGTAAGTGTTCCTTCGTTCTTTTATCGCTTTTTGAGTCCGAAAGTCAAAATTTGTTTAACTTTCTGCATTGATCAGTTTATGGTCAATGCGAAGTTCGTTTGAACTTCATAACGTGAGCGTAATCACGATGGTCATAGTTCTTAGTGACTATACCTACTGATTACCACGTTATCTAGGCTCAGTGACGAGTCGTAGTTTCGGCCAAAATGCGCATTCGTGCGTATTTTGTAACCAAACTACTCTTGGGTATGAAAACCATTTGTTTTGATACCAAACCTATTTTCTAAAACTTAGTTAAGCATGTTTTAACATGCTTAGCTCGTCACTTTTAGTTTAGTGCTTATATAGGGTCGTAAGGTAAGCGATCTAAACAATCGCTTATACTTTCGAACCCGACCTGTTTGGTCGATCATTAGGATCCGACCAAGTACATTAGGTGACCATAGTATATAGGGAATAACCTTCCGAGGTTATACCTTATGGTCACGGCGTTTAGTTAGTTGTATGATAGGTAGTTTATATGCCTTAGGTAAATGACCAAAATACCCTTTTTACGCCAAAATTCATATTAAGCATATGTAACATAACTTTTGGTATCTAAACTGATTTGGTAACAATATTAGACATGTTAAGGCATATTTTACTTATCATAGGGCTAGTTAGGCATTCCGAACGCGTTTCACGCGAACGACGCGTTAAAGTAGCATAAGCTACCTAAACGGGTCCTAATGGGTCGTAAGCACTTAGGTTAGGTTTCATTTAGTATGTAGACTTTGTTAAACCATACTACATGAGTTCCCATACTCATTTGGTTTACGAGCCCTCATTCTATCCGATCTTCCGATTTAGGTCCGGTTTATTAATGTAGTTACCTATATTAGGTGCCGTTTGATATCCGTGATCTCTAGCATTGTTTGGTTGTTACTCAAGGACTACTAAGCAATCTCAAGTGAGTACATAGACCCCTCTTTTACTATTTTCCAAACATTTTGGGGTGGAACACATGTGCCTACTTGTTACTTTCATGCTTTCCTGTTTTCACATCATATACTTGCCATGTTCACTAGTACATTTATAGTACATGATTTCATTGTGTTTTATGCTATGTATGCCCATTGTGTGCGTACTTAGTACATTATTTTACATTACATTTTATGCGATGTATGCCCATTGTGTGCGTACTTAGTACATTATTTTATATTACATTTTATGCTATGTATGCCCATTGTGTGCGTACTTAGTACATTATTTTACATTACATTTTATGCTATGTATGCCCATTGTGTGCGTACTTAGTACATTATTTTACATTACATTCTATGCTATGTATGCCCATTGTGTGCATACTTAGTACATTTATTATTCATCACATGCTTACATTTTGATATGATATTTGGTTTGTTTTGATGGATCAATATACATTCATTAACACCGATCACGCCGTTCGTTAGTAGGTAGTGGTACCATAGGAATTGACAACTCCCGTTTCGGACATCCTAGGTAGGTTTGGATGAAAGGAATGACCGAATTCGATTCTCATAACTTAGATAAACCTTTAATTTGTTTAAGGGTTTATCGCCTCAGTCTCAAGGCTTGGATGTATGCATTCTCACAATACCGCATAGATGTCTGTATCAGTATAGCATGCATTTCCACAAAACATAACTTTGATTTAAACTAAGTTTTACTTCAATACTTTGTTTTGTGCGTTTCACCTATGGTTTAGTTGATGCATTTCACTAGCCATACATATCATTTTGGTTGCACATTACATGATTTACATCTTGACATAAACATTTTGACATATTATTCAATACATTTGGCAATTGGTTTAAACATAGACATCTTACATTGTTGGTTTGGTTTGAGTAAGTGATTTAAGTAACGAGGCGTGTGTAATACGATACAAGTATGGTGGATACGCCGCTGGTACTTCCTATATATAAGTGCTTGTATGGTATTACATATCGTAGCGTCATTTGAATCATTTCAACATAAGACATATAACATTTTATACAAATAACATACTTTTCACAAGACATTGTTTTACAAAACAACTTATCTTATACAAACTCATTTTACTTAGTTATTCATTTAACCATACATTATTCTCTTATTTATACATATCATCTGATCTTATTGCTTTTCAAATGATTTACAAGACAAAGCAAATTACAAGGTTCATGACTAAACATCTTCTTAAACATAAGTCATGAATTCTATTTTCACAAAACCTATGTATCTCACAGGCATTTTTATGCTGACGTAACTATTTTCACATGTGTTTCAGGATATGATGCATAGGATTTATCAAGATACACTTAGGCGGACTTGGGCCTTAGTAACAATAAAAGATGCAAGACTAGTTATTTATGTTATGTTTCTTTGATTGTCAAGACATTGTAACTCTTTTATTTAATATAACAATATTTCAATTTCCATGTGTTATGAAACAATGATTCTGTTACAACACTCCCCGACGTTTCCGCCACGTTTTGTTGTTTTACGTGGTCGGGGTGTGACAGAAAAGTTGGTATCAGAGCCCGTGGTTATAGGGAATTAGGCTATTAGTAATACTTTGACCTAGTCTATAACCTTCCTAGGACCCTAACGCGAGTTTACTTGCGTTTAGTCATAAAACAATACCGTCACCTATCCTTAGGCGACAACCACAACAAGAACACAAATTTCAAAACCGCTTTGAAAACTAATCATCTGTTCTAGGATGATTGATTACTAGGTTTTGAACCCTCTATTGTAAGGTTTTGAACCCTCTGTTATAAGGTTTTGAACCCTCTAAGTTTTTCAAATCTCGTCAAAGTTAGGGTCTTATGATGTAAACACGTGCAAACTGGAAGAGTGAATGCCTGTGCCCTGAGTTTTTTGTCGAAGGCTAGAGTGTTCGTACAAATCCGCAGTATCGAACCAGTCACTCTTACCTGGGAACTCTTGGGGTGAGTGTTGTGACAACCCGAGTTTCCAAGGTCTTTCCTCACAACTACGTTTTCTTAATTCGTTATGTGCACCGGTTATCAGTTTTGTGTACTACTAATTAGTGATTAATTGATTGAATGCAAGTTATGGATTTTGTGAACTATGAAAGGTGTTATTAATATTGTATGTATATTTATTAATATACTTTGCTGTATATGACGAAAACCAAAAAGGGTAATGGGCTTCGACCCAGGATAGGCCCAGTCATACTTAGTTAAGTTGCATTTGGTTATATTACGTGAAACATAACTTGCAAACCCTAGTTCCCTTCTGTTTCTCCTTCTTGATTGCTCGACGGCAGTAGGCATACCCCCCCCCCCCTTCGAAGCATCATCCCAGTTGATCAAGATTGTGGTTAGTGAATTATTATTCATGTTGAATCTCGGCCGTTTGATCTTGTTTGTTTGTGAATTTTATATAAATGCTATACAACGATGAGGTCATGTGATTGGTTTGTGAAATTAAAAGTTGTTGTAGGAGATTCATGGCTGATTATTATGCATGTGGATGTCAGAAGTCATGTGGTTGCTATATGTGTTTTTATATAGGATGTAATGTGATAAGTGCTATCATTAGTCAAGGATGACTAGGGTTCCACGCAAACTGCTATCATTAGTTTGATGGCACATATTGATCGGTCCAATGATGTGAGAATTAATTGATTGTTTGAATTGTCAAAGGGCGGCCCATGTGTGTGTTTTCAGGTTAGGTTAGTCAAGATTCATATGTTATTTTTTTTGCATATATGTTATTGATTTGTATGATAAGGATCCATCATAATTGTCGGCCATTGTTATCATATTTGCATATGATTGTCTGTAATCATGTGCTTGTTACATGTGTTTTCAAATTAGGTATATTTATATCAACCTGCCATTATTGAATAATGATTGAGTGATGATGTAGTCGACGAAAACCCCACCCCACTTGAAAACACCTCGACGAAATCCCATGATTTCGGCCCAGGTGATTTCGGCCCAAGTGTTTTTTTGGTCCAAAAGTGTTTTCGGCTAATAGTCCTTAATTTGTATATGAAATCTGTTAAGTATGCAACTACGTTTAACTTATTAACTGAGTTAAGTTTATTAACTTAGTTAACTTCAGGTATGTAACTTTGTTAAACAAATGAACTTCAGTTAAGTTGGTAAGCTGATAACCTAATTGTTTGTGAACTCTATTAGATAATTAACACTGTTAGTTTATATTCCTGTATGTATGTTGATTCCGTTAAGTTGTAAACTTTGTTAAACCTGTTAGCTCTGTCGAGCATGTTAATTGATTAACCATGTTAGATATTACTAAGAACTCAGTTATATGGAGTATGACTGTGTGAACATGAACCAACTGTTATGTGCTACTTGATGAGAAATGCATAAACACACTATGTGACGTTAGATTTGTGTGCAAGATTGTTACAAACGAAAACTGATTATATACACGTGCGTACTATAGGTCGTGATTGATTAATTGTGGACGTGTAACCCTTTTAGCATACCGAGCAAACCAAGCTGAGTTCACACTAGCCAAGGCATGGGATTCCCAGGGGTTGGGAATGGGATTGAATAATTACTTGTACAACTATTACATTTAAACTAATTACCACTGTCCTCGGATTTAAGGGCACGTACGTAAAACCTACGTACAGTTATACTTACTACTGTCTTCGGATTGAAGGGCACGTACGTAAAGCCTACGTACATGATCATAAGACCATCACCTCTATCAAAGGAAGTCCCTCATTTATCGACTTAATCGCCGAGGCCTATGGCGAGCGGGTCATTAGTTAATAGCGCTATTAGGTTTAACAAACCTCACACCGTGCCAGTCGGACGGGCGTGTACTAATGGACTATGGGCAAAGGGTCAATGCTGATAGACATTGACTTAGGGCACCTCTTACATTTTCGTAGCAGTCGATACGCGTGGTCTAGTAATACATGGGAAGCCCCCACTAATCATCGCACACAGGCCTGGATTGGCCGCGATACCGATTAATACGATACATGGTTTACAAACGAACATACGATTTATGAAATGAACACGATAACCAAATAACCAACTGTGAAATCGCTCAACTTTGTTGTTGATTCATTGCTACATGCCTTGCAGGTCATTAGGTACTCGTGGAGCTTGCACAGGGAGGAACAGTCGTTGTGGGACATGGCAATGTGTGCCATGTTTTAAACATTTCCATTCTTTCATACTTAATACTTGCTATGGGTTTTACAATTATGCTTCCGCTAAACACTTAACTATGTTTAGGTTTCTGAACACCTTTCATATTGTTTGGTTGAATTATGTTTACTTACATGCTTGTTCAATATGATTGGTGGCTTGATCCTGGTCAGTCGCGCCTCCAAGCGGTGATACTCCGCGTGTGGATTTTGGGGGTGTGACAGATTGGTATCAGAGCCATTGGTTATAGAGAACTTGGTTTTAATAAGGGGAAAACGTTTTTTTATTAAAACCAGACTATAACATGTACAGTACTCAACGATCCACAACGACGCCTCACTCCACGTGCAAGACTCAACATCCTAGGTAGTATGGTATATGTTTTATTGCCTACATGCTAGATTACATAGAACTTTGCTCATGGTATGCTTAGATAAATGTAAGAACTATTGCTTGAGAATACTTGTGTGCTCACTCTCTTCTGTCATCGCACTATTCGCGAACCTCTCTTACTTATGTTACCTTTGCTATGAAGATCATGGCTGGACTTATTAACTTGACACAAGCCCAGTTGACGGCTCTCATTAACGAACAAGTTGCTGCGGCACTTGCAGCTGCACAAGCAGGAGGTCAACACGCTCAGCCACCTAATTGCACCTTCAGGAATTTCACGGATTGCCGACCTAGTACCTTCAGTGGTACTGAGGGAGTTGTAGGCCTCCTCCATTGGTTCGAGAGGCTCGAAACTGACTTTGAGGTGAGTGATTGCCCTGAGTCTCGTAGAGTAAAGTTTGCTGCTGGAACACTCGAAGGTGCTGCATTAACCTGGTGGGAAAGACAGGTTCAAATGTTAGGGCTGGCAGCTGCTAATGCCACCCCCTGGAACGAGTTCAAGGACCTAGTTAAGGAAGAGTTTTGCAGTCGGGAAGACATCCACAAACTAGAGGTGGATTTCCTCAACTTACAGATGACGGGGTCTAAAATTGAGGTTTATACGAAGAGATCGAATGAATTAGCCACATTGTGTCCCACTATGGTAGACCCTCCCACTAAACGTGTCGAGCTGTATCTCAAGGGTCTGGTGCCAGAAATTCAGAGTCATGTGATCGCAGCTAATCTTGGCACTATCCAACAAGTCACTCGGCTTGCTCATCGCCTCATAGACCAGGCAGTAGAACAAAACAAACTAACGAAACGTGTTAAAGCTGCTACAACTTGTGCTTCTAGTGACAACAAACGCAAGTGGGATGGGAACCTGAGTAAGGGGTCAACTCCGGTTCAGTATCAGGCGCAGAAGCAAAAGACAGATGACTACTAGAGCCCCGGTCAGTAGTCTTCTGGTAGTCACGGACAGAGGGGATATCAAGGAAATCATCCAAAGTGCAACAGATGCAATAGGCACCACAGCGGTCAGTGCAACAAGGGTCGTTGTCAGAGGTGTCTCAAGCTGGGTCATGAAGCCAAGGATTGCCGAAGCTCACGTCCTGTAACCCAGGAACAACAACAGCATCCTCAAGATCCACATAATCAGCAGCAACAACAGAGTTTTAGAGGATGTTTTCAGTGTGATGCTAAAGATCACTACAAGAGACATTGTCCACATTTGAATCAGGACCAGACTCAGAACCATGACCATGGAAGCAGGAACAACAATGGAAACAGTGACGCCGGGGCCGCGTGCACGTGATTGTTCAAGGTGATGCAAGGGATGAACCTAACGTAATGATGGGTAAGCTTCTTCTTGACGACTTTTATGTTACTGTTTTGTTTGATCCGGGTGCGGATACCAGTTATGTGACTTTGAAAGTTAGTCAAATGCTCAAGCGCACACCCATATTTTTTAACACTAAACATGTCGTAGAGTTAGCTAATGGTAAAAGTCTAGAGGCCACACACATAGTTCAGGGCTGTAATCTTATCCTCGCTGGTCAGACTTTCCCTATCGATCTTATTCCTATAACTGTGGGTAGTTTCGACATCGTCATTGGTATGGATTGGTTATCCCAACATCGAGCAGAGATCTTATGCAAGGAGAAGATTGTTCGTATACCCTGTTCTGGTAAAGAACCTCTCGAAGTTCAAGGCGACAAGACTGGTGCCGTGGTTGGCATCATCTCCTTTCTGAAGGCTCAGAAATGTTTGCGAAAGGGACACACTGCCATTTTGGCACTTGTTACAGACATATCAACGAAAGAGAAGAGATTAGAGGATATCCCAGTTGTACGCGATTTTCTCAAGTGTTTCCTGAAGATTTACCTGGGCTACCGCCTCACCGCCAGGTCGAATTCCAGATTGAACTAGCTCCGGGAGCAGCACCAATAGCTCGCGCACCGTATCGTTTAGCTCCAACCGAACTGGAGGAATTGTCCAAACAACTACAAGAACTCTTGGATAAGGGTTTTATTCATCCTAGCTCTTCGCCTTGGGGAGCTCCAGTGTTATTTGTGAAGAAGAAAGACGGTACCTTCAGGTGACTGTGAAGAATCGCTATCCTCTTCCACGTATGGATGACTTGTTCGACCAGTTGCAAGGGTCGAGCTACTACTCGAAGATTGATCCGATGTCAGGCTACCATCAACTGAGAGTCCGGGATGAGGATGTCTCCAAAACATCATTCA
The DNA here is from genome assembly GCA_030545235.1 of Helianthus tuberosus. NCBI lineage: Eukaryota > Viridiplantae > Streptophyta > Magnoliopsida > Asterales > Asteraceae > Helianthus > Helianthus tuberosus. The sequence continues at coordinate 32,919 of JARYGA010052719.1, read as the reverse complement.
GAACTCGTTACGGCCACTACGAGTTCCTTGTCATGCTATTCGGGTTAACGAACGCACCGGCAGTCTTCATGGATCTAATGAGCAGAGTGTGCAAGCCTTAATTAGACAAGTTTGTGATTGTTTTCATCGACGACATCCTGATCTATTCTAAGAGTCAGGAGGAACACGAGCAGCATTTACGACTTATATTGGAACTTCTTCGAACAGAACAGCTGTACGCCAAGTTTTCAAAATGCGACTTCTGGCTTCGTGAAGTCCACTTTCTAGGCCATGTGCTAAATAAGGGTGGGATACATGTTGATCCATCCAAGGTAGACTCGATCAGGAACTGGCCTGCACTGCGTACACCAACGGAAATACGCCAATTCTTGGGTTTGGCAGGTTATTACAGACGGTTCATTAAAGACTTCTCAATAATTGCGCAGCCGCTTACGCTACTGACACAGAAAGGTGTTGTTTATCGTTGGGGTAATACACAGGAAACAGCATTTCAGCACTTAAAGGATAGACTTTGTAGCGCACCTATCCTCTCATTGCCTGAAGGCACGGACGATTTTGTAGTCTACTGCGACGCATCTATCCAGGGTCTTGGATGTGTGTTGATGCAACGGGATAAAGTCATTGCTTATGCTTCGCGCCAACTTAAGATTCACGAGCGGAATTACACTACACACGACTTAGAGCTGGGAGCTGTTGTTTTTGCGCTCAAGATATGGCGACACTACCTGTACGGTACCAAGTGTACCATCTACACCGATCACAGGAGTCTCGAGCATATATTCAAGCAGAAAGAATTGAACATGCGACAACGTAGATGGGTCGAATTACTGAACGATTACGAATGTGCTATAAAGTACCATCCGGGCAAAGCCAATGTGGTGGCCGACGCCCTCAGTCGAAAGGATACTACACCTAGGCGTGTACGAGCGTTGCAACTCACTATTCAGTCTAGCCTTCCTTCTCAGATACGAGATACTCAGGTAGAAGCATTGAAACCAGAAAACGTCAGGGCTGAAGCTCTACGCGGCTCAAGGCAACGGTTAGAACAAAAGGCAGACGGCGCCTACTATGTAATAGGACGCATTTGGGTCCCACTCTACGGCAACTTACGCGAGCTTGTAATGGATGAAGCCCATAAGTCTCGCTACTCAGTACATCCTGGTTCGGATAAGATGTACCACGACTTGAAAACCACATATTGGTGGCCTAGCATGAAAGCTCACATAGCAACTTACGTCAGCAAGTGCTTGACTTGTGCGAGAGTCAAGACTGAATATCAGAAACCATCGGGCCTACTCCAACAACCAGAGATACCACAATGGAAATGGGAGCAAATTTCCATGGATTTTGTTACTGGCCTGCCTAGATCTCAACGTGGGAATGATACTATTTGGGTGATCGTGGATCGACTCACAAAGTCTGCACACTTCCTGGCTATTAAGGAAACAGACAAGTTCTCGACATTAGCAGACATCTACTTAAAAGAAGTGGTTTCAAGGCACGGGGTGCCAACCTCCATTATCTCTGATCGTGACGCACGTTTTACTTCTGAATTGTGGCAAGCAATGCACAAATCTTTTGGCTCTCGGTTAGACATGAGCACAGCTTATCACCCTCAGACGGATGGGCAGTCTGAGCGCACTATTCAAACTTTAGAAGACATGCTTCGTGCATGTGTAATCGATTTCGGCAACGGCTGGGAAAAATATCTCCCATTAGTGGAGTTCTCGTACAACAACAGTTACCACACCAGCATACAAGCCGCTCCATTCGAGGTATTGTACGGGCGTAAATACCGATCACCTCTTTGTTGGGCAGAGGTGGGTGATAGTCAAATCACAGGTCTAGAACTCGTAGTTGATACTATAGTAAAGATTGCTCAGATACGACAACGCATGGCGGCAGCTCGTGACCGTCAGAAAGCATACGCCGATAAAGACAGGAAACCACTCGAGTTCCAGGTTGGGGATCGAGTGCTACTCAAAGTTTCACCCTGGAAGGGTGTGGTTCGTTTTGGCAAACGAGGCAAGCTCAATCCGCGATATGTCGGACCGTTCGAAATTATTGAGAAGATAGGCAGAGTGGCCTACAGACTGAATTTACCAGCTGAACTCAGTGCAGTTCACAACGTCTTTCACGTGTCGAATCTGAAGAAGTGTCTGTCAGATGAGACCCTCATAGTTCCTTTGAAGGAGCTTACTATCGACGAACAGTTGCGATTCGTCGAGGAACCAATTGAAATCACGGACCGGGATGTCAAGGTCCTCAAGCACACCAGAATACCTCTTGTACGAGTTCGTTGGAACTCCCGTCGTGGCCCAGAGTTCACCTGGGAACGAGAAGATCAAATGAAACTCAAATATCCCCAGTTGTTCGGAAACAGTGCAACCACTACTGAGGCTGAAGCTACTACAGAATTTCGGGATGAAATTCCAAATCAACGGGGGGATGATGTGACACCCCAGGAAAACCAGTAAACTACACAACACAACTAGCTTCCTCAGTAACTACGTGCTAAATTTCGGGACGAAATTTCTTTCAAGTTGGGGATAATGTGACAACCCGAGTTTCCAAGGTCTTTCCTCACAACTACGTTTTCTTAATTCGTTATGTGCACCGGTTATCAGTTTTGTGTACTACTAATTAGTGATTAATTGATTGAATGCAAGTTATGGATTTTGTGAACTATGAAAGGTGTTATTAATATTGTATGTATATTTATTAATATACTTTGCTGTATATGACGAAAACCAAAAAGGGTAATGGGCTTCGACCCAGGATAGGCCCAGTCATACTTAGTTAAGTTGCATTTGGTTATATTACGTGAAACATAACTTGCAAACCCTAGTTCCCTTCTGTTTATCCTTCTTGATTGCTCGACGGCAGCAGGCATACCCCCCCCCCCGCCCTTCGAAGCATCATCCCAGTTGATCAAGATTGTGGTTAGTGAATTCTTATTCATGTTGAATCTCGGCCGTTTGATCTTATTTGTTTGTGAATTTTATATAAATGCTATACAACGATGAGGTCATGTGATTGGTTTGTGAAATTAAAAGTTGTTGTAGGAGATTCATGGCTGATTATTATGCATGTGGATATCAGAAGTCATGTGGTTGCTATATGTGTTTTTATATAGGATGTAATGTGATAAGTGCTATCATTAGTCAAGGATGACTAGGGTTCCACGCATACTGCTATCATTAGTTCGATGGCACATATTGATCGGTCCAATGATGTGAGAATTAATTGATGAGAATTAATTGATTGTTTGAATTGTCAAAGGGCGACCCATGTCACACCCCGACCACGTAGAACATACAAAACGTGGCGGAAATGTCGGGGAGTGTTGTAACAGAATTAATTGTTTCAAATCCATGGCAATTGAAGTTTTGTTTTATTGATTAGAAGTGTTACAATGTCTTAACAAACAAGGAAATACAACATAATTAACTAGTCTTGCATCTTTTATTTTCACTAAAGCCCAAGTCTGCCTATGTGTATCTTGATCATCTTATGCAACAGCTCCTGAAAAACACATGTGAAAATAGGTACGTCAGCATAAAAATGCCTGTGAGATACATAGGTTTTGTGAAAATAGGTTTCATGACTTATGTTTGAGAAAATGTTTAGTCATGAACCTTGTAATTTGCTTTGTCTTTGTAAATCATTTGAAAAACAATAAGTTCATATAATATGTATAAATAAGAAAATAATGCATGGTTAAATGAGTAACCATGTAAAATGAGTTTGTAAAAGTTAAGTTGTTTGTAAAACAATGTATTGTGAAAGGTATGTTATTTGTATAAAATGTTATATGTATCAAACTGAAATGATTCAAATAACGCTACGATATATGTAATACCATACAAACACTTATATATAGGAAGTACCAGTGGCGTATCCACCATGCTTGTATCATATTACACACGCATCGTTACTTAATCACTTACTCAAACCACCAATGTAATAAGTCTATGTTTAAACCAATAGTCAAAAGTCCTTGTATAAACCATGTCAAATGTTTATAGTCCACAAGTAGTCAAGTAATGTATAACCAAAATGATATGTATGGTAAGTAAAATTTAGACTACTTAAACCATAAGTAAAAATGTACAAAACAAAGTATTGAAGTAAAACTTGGTTTAAATCAAAGTTATGTTTTGTAAGATATATGCATGCTATACTGAATATGAACATTTATGCGGTATTGTGAAAATGCATACATCCAAGCCTTGACACAGACGGATAACTATGTAAAAGTGAGTTATCAAGAGAATATGTATTCGGATTCGGTCATTCCTTTCATCCCCTTTCCCTGGGATGTCCGGAACGGGATTTGTCAAGTCCTATGGTACCACTACCTACTAACGAACGGCATGATCGGTGTTAATGAATGTATAGTATAGTTTAAATAAACCAAATGTCATACCAAAATGTAAGCATGTTTTATGAAGATAATGTACCTAGTATGCTAGAGTAAACATACAGGGTAGAGCTGTAAAACAATGTGTCCATATGTTACTGGAACATATGCAACAGAGATGCAGTATAAAACAATGTACTAAGTATGCAAAGTCATCATACAAAGTAGAAAAGTCATGTAAAACAATGTACTAAGTATGCAAAGTCATCATACAAAGCATAGAACACCATGAAATCATGTACTATAAATGTACTAATGAACATAGCAAGTATATGATGTGAAAACAGGAAAGCACGAAAGTAACAAGTAGGCACATGTGTTTCACCCCAAAACAGTTTGGAAAACAGTAAAAGAGGGGTCTATGTACTCACTTGAGATTGCTCAGAAGTCCTTGAGTAACAACCAAACAATGCTAGAGATGGCGGATATCAAACGGCACCTAATATAGGTAACTATGTTAATTAACCGGACCTAGATCGGAAGATCGGGTAGCATTAGGGTTTGTAAACCAAACGAGTGTAGAGACTCGTGTAGTATGGTTCAACAAAGCCTACATACTAATTGAAACCTAACATAATTGTTTACGACCCATTACGACCCGTTTAGGTAGTTTATGCTACTTTAACGCGTCGTTCGCGTGAAACGCGTTCGGACCGCCTAACTAGCCCTATGACAAGTGCTATATGCCTAAACATATTACACAATCAGTTATGTGACAAAGGTTTAGGTTACATATGCTTAATTACCAATTATACATGAAAAGGGGTATTCTGGTAATTTACCTAAGGCATATAAACTACCTATCATACAACTACTCAAACGATGTGACCATAGGGTATAACCTCGGAAGGTTATTCCCTACCTACTATGGTCACCTAATGTATTTGGTCGGATCCTAATGATCGACCAAATGGGTCGAGTTCGAAGGTATAGGCGATTTATTAGATCGCCTACCCTACGACCCTAGACAACGTGGTAATCAGTGGGCATAGTCCCAAGGGACTATGACCAACGTGATTACAATCACGTTGCGAAGTTCAAACGAACTTCGCATTGACCATAAGCTGGTCAACGCTGAAAGTCAAACAAAGTTTGACTTTCTGACTCTAAAAGCAATAAAATAAAGAAAAGAACGAAAGAATACTTACGAAGGGTCCCTGAATGCTAATCCCGATTCAAGAATCTCAGGTATGAAACAATGGTTTCAACTTAGAGGTTCTCAAATCAGAATTCTTGTAATTTTTTAGCATGGGGGGGTGGGGTATTTATAGTAAAAGGTCCACCGTTAAGATCGTTTCATGGAAAACGTGCCTTAATCCCACCCGTACAAGTGTCGGGACCTTATGGTGACTAAAATGTGATCCTTATCAGATGACTAGACAAATGAGAATGTGTGGTGGTGGATCAAACAGCTGCAATCTGCTGTTAGAAACATTTAACCTGGTCAGAAGGTCTGACGCGGGCCGCCTGAGGATGTTAAGATCTTGAGGCGGGCCGCCTAGGAGTCACAGATCAGAACAAAGTTTCAGAAATGACAGTTTCAGTCCCTGCACGTGTTTAAGCCCATTTCCGGCACTTCTAAGGCCCGTAAAGCCAACTTTAAGGCCCTATAATGATGCCTAAACATTGTGGACATGAAACATGCTCAAAAATATGCCGGATGATGGTTCGTTTGGTCGTACGAACGCGATGTGCGCTTAATTACGACGGAATGCGCATAAGCGCGAAAAACGATCCAAATGACGCAACGAATGGATTTTTGGCAACCCAAACACTAAAGCATAATATAGTCATGCTTACATAAATTTTTGGATGTCCGGATGTATTCAGAACGTAAGTTATGCGCGAAAGTGCAAACTTGTGCACTTTTTGACACTTTTAGTCCCTGAATGACCCAAAAGTTTATTTTAGCACACCGAACCCCTCAAAGCCTATTTCTAAGCTATGTAAAGGATATTTAAGGTGTGTTTAACTTATGGTCATGTTCCGGAATGTCCGTTACAGTTCAAATTGGCATACTTTCGCAGTTTGTCAAGTTTAGTCCCTGTAAGCGATTTAACTTAATTTTACCATACCAAAGCCTTCAAAACTTATTTCTAAGTTATGTAAAGGTTGTTTAAGGTATGTTAAGCCTATGTCACTATTCCGGAGTGTTTGTTGCATTAAACTGGTTATATTTACGTATCGGTGCGCGTATAACCTTCCAGAAAGCGATTTAGAGTTTGAAATTGAACAAGAATTGATATGTGCAAATGATACAGATATTTTTACAAATCTCAAGTATGAAATATAATATTTCATTGGTTCAGTATTTGTTTGATGGCCGTGGAGGCACAGGTGTTATAGTCTCCCCTACTTTAGGAAATTTCGTCCCGAAATTTATTTAGAGGAAACTTGTGAGAGCTTGAAAACATGAAGTTGAAAAGATCGAACAATATTGATTAGGGTTCTGAACTTCTAGTAACCTTTAATAACATCATGATTACAATGTAAGAGGGATACTTATATACAAGTATATGAAGCGTCATTGGTGCGTCCACCGTACCTCCATTACATCGTTCTCATTTCGTTAATGTTGTCACTATCGGCTCTTACACATAATAAATCTTACTGGGTTTCTGTGCACTAAATTTCATAATTATGTACGCGTCCATAATCAGACAATTCCTTGCACAGTTCACACAGTCTATTTTATAGTGTGTAGGGGAAAACCAAATGAACAAACCGGTGATGAGTGTGACTAGACCACCATAGGGTCCTTTTGACTAAATCAATAAATGATCTAAATAGACTTATCAAGGAGTCTGTCCAGCTACATCACTAGATGTCGTCCTTTAACCAAATTGTGAATCAATCTTTTAGACTAGACCACTAAAAGGATCTCTTATGAAACATGGAGCGGTACTTATATAATCCAAGGGTCTTAACTATTACATAGAAGCCCATTGAGGATTGAAGGTAGTACCTTTTGAATATCCTGCTACGAATCCCTCATATGAAGATATGAAAGATCCTGCGAGGATTTGGATAACGAATATCCAGAGTATTAAAAACACAAAAATGCATAAAAGAAAACATAAGATGAATAAACACATAGTCACATAACCACAAAATTGTTCGTTAATTTGTCTTGTAAATTGCGTACATGCATTTAAAGCACACTTGGAATCCATTCCGTGGATTTCATTTGGTACTTTAAACGTTATCAAGAATCCAACTATAAAGATAGAAAGATTCAAAAAGAAAATTCGATTTCGATTACTAGGAACCGAAGTGTTCGAATTAAGGTACATAAGGAATCCAATTTAGGACTCTGATTTGAACGATAATCATCCACAAGGATCTAATTGTAAAGATAAAAAGATCCCATATGAATTTTAGAAGTTGAAGATGTTTTGAAACCTTGCACTGGATGTGCTTAGGTCAAAACATGATGTAAAATGCTTATGAAGTTGAGATGCTTGATATGTCAAGGCGACATATGAAGCAGAATTTGAAGGTTAAGTAAATGTGTGAGGAAAATATATTTGGAAGACTATGCATGGGGTAAAAAAAATGTTTTTGAAACCTTATATATAATATTTTGAAATCATAAAGTAGGTGTATTAGATAGATATTTTTACAAAAATATTTTAAAATCATGCGAGATGAATTTTGAAATTATGTATAAGGTTTTTGAAAATATGAATGATGCTTTTCGAAATCATGCACTTGATAAGAAAATGTATTGTGTTAATATTGTCTTCAGACTATATGAAATATTTTGAAATTTGAAAGGTTGGTTTTGATAACATGTCCAATGTTTTTGAAATAACATAGACAATGTATCTAGAAAAATTGTTTTCAAACTATATGAAATGTTTTGAGATCATGAAGATTGTTTTTGAAATACCTGTACTGTATATGTTGAAAAATCAAAACGTAATGGGTATGAGATTTGAAAATACCGTTAGTTATCTAACCAAGGATTTAAAGGCACAGATGTGCGAAAAGCACGATTACTCATAATGTCACTTAATTTTCTGTACTTTGTTTCTTAGAGTGAAACGAGTACTTAAAATTTTCAAGGGAATCATGAGCAATCATTTGAAAGAGAGAAATCACAAGAGTAGTTTGTAAGGTACATAGTTCCTTGATGTAGGTATCATAGGAAAAGCCATACACACCTAGCAGGGGGTTGAGCTGGTTGGTTGGGGACTGCTTTACCATTGTGAGCGACCATGGCGAAGTTCTGAGAAGCCTTTCGCTTCTTTGACTTCTTAGGGGATCGTTCATCCATGGTCTTTGATTCCTCGATTGGTTTATTGGCTGATGGTGTTGTCGCCTGACTAGGTCCTGCTTGTCTTGGTGACTCTTGAGTGGCTTCATCCTGGAGATGATACATGGCAGTAGCTAATTCAACAGTCTTCAGGACTACTTCGCCTATTCGCTGAGCGAATTTTTTGGCTGCTTGCTCAGATATCTGGGCGTCATCGTGATGAAGAGACATTCTTGAAGAAAAAGAAAGACATAGGGAGAAACAGGTGAAAGATTATTGGACATTCAAAACAGGATGATAACGCATGAAAATTGCGATTATTTGTTTGTTACCTAAGGCAAACAAATGAGACGGTGACTAATCAAAGTAAATGGGTCAAAAATAATGTATCGCGAAGACATGCTCGCCTATAAGTGAACACTCACCCCAAGAATTCCCAGGTAAGCACAACTGGTCTCGCGTCTGATGAGATGTATACGAAGTGCTTGCCTAGACAGAAAACCCAGAATACAGGCATTCACCCTTCCAGTTTGCACGTGGTCACATTATTTAAAACCCAAAACCTTGACGAAGTTTTGAAAACTCAAAGGGGTTCAAAACCATATAATAGAGAGTTCTAAACCTTACAATCAATCATCCTAGAACAGATGATTAGTTTTCAAAGCGGTTTTGAATTTTATGTTCTTGTTGTGATCGTCGCCTAAGGATAGGTGACGGTATTGTTTTATGACTAAACGCAAGTAAACTCGCGTTAGGGTCCTAAGAAGGTTATAGACTAGGTCAAAGCATAACTAATAACCTAATTCCCTATAACCATTGGCTCTGATACCATCGTTTCTGTCACACCCCGACCACGTAGAACATACAAAACGTGGCGGAAATGTCGGGGAGTGTTGTAACAGAATTAATTGTTTCAAATCCATGGCAATTGAAGTTTCGTTTTATTGATTAGAAGTGTTACAATGTCTTAACAAACAAGGAAATACAACATAATTAACTAGTCTTGCATCTTTTATTTTCACTAAAGCCCAAGTCTGCCTATGTGTATCTTGATCATCTTATGCAACAGCTCCTGAAAAACACATGTGAAAATAGGTACGTCAGCATAAAAATGCCTGTGAGATACATAGGTTTTGTGAAAATAGGTTTCATGACTTATGTTTGAGAAAATGTTTAGTCATGAACCTTGTAATTTGCTTTGTCTTTGTAAATCATTTGAAAAACAATAAGTTCAGATGATATGTATAAATAAGAAAATAATGCATGGTTAAATGAGTAACCATGTAAAATGAGTTTGTAAAAGTTAAGTTGTTTGTAAAACAATGTATTGTGAAAGGTATGTTATTTGTATAAAATGTTATATGTATCAAACTGAAATGATTCAAATAACGCTACGATATATGTAATACCATACAAACACTTATATATAGGAAGTACCAGCGGCGTATCCACCATGCTTGTATCATATTACACACGCATCGTTACTTAATCACTTACTCAAACCACCAATGTAATAAGTCTATGTTTAAACCAATAGTCAAAAGTCCTTGTATAAACCATGTCAAATGTTTATAGTCCACAAGTAGTCAAGTAATGTATAACCAAAATGATATGTATGGTAAGTAAAATTTAGACTACTTAAACCATAAGTAAAAATGTACAAAACAAAGTATTGAAGTAAAACTTGGTTTAAATCAAAGTTATGTTTTGTAAGATATATGCATGCTATACTGAATATGAACATTTATGCGGTATTGTGAAAATGCATACATCCAAGCCTTGACACAGACGGATAACTATGTAAAAGTGAGTTATCAAGAGAATATGTATTCGGATTCGGTCATTCCTTTCATCCCCTTTCCCTGGGATGTCCGGAACGGGATTTGTCAAGTCCTATGGTACCACTACCTACTAACGAACGGCATGATCGGTGTTAATGAATGTATAGTATAGTTTAAACAAACCAAATGTCATACCAAAATGTAAGCATGTTTTATGAAGATAATGTACCTAGTATGCTAGAGTAAACATACAGGGTAGAGCTGTAAAACAATGTGTCCATATGTTACTGGAACATATGCAACAGAGATGCAGTATAAAACAATGTACTAAGTATGCAAAGTCATCATACAAAGTAGAAAAGTCATGTAAAACAATGTACTAAGTATGCAAAGTCATCATACAAAGCATAGAACACCATGAAATCATGTACTATAAATGTACTAATGAACATAGCAAGTATATGATGTGAAAACAGGAAAGCACGAAAGTAACAAGTAGGCACATGTGTTTCACCCCAAAACAGTTTGGAAAACAGTAAAAGAGGGGTCTATGTACTCACTTGAGATTGCTCAGAAGTCCTTGAGTAACAACCAAACAATGCTAGAGATGGCGGATATCAAACGGCACCTAATATAGGTAACTATGTTAATTAACCGGACCTAGATCGGAAGATCGGGTAGCATTAGGGTTTGTAAACCAAACGAGTGTAGAGACTCGTGTAGTATGGTTCAACAAAGCCTACATACTAATTGAAACCTAACATAATTGTTTACGACCCATTACGACCCGTTTAGGTAGTTTATGCTACTTTAACGCGTCGTTCGCGTGAAACGCGTTCGGACCGCCTAACTAGCCCTATGACAAGTGCTATATGCCTAAACATATTACACAATCAGTTATGTGACAAAGGTTTAGGTTACATATGCTTAATTACCAATTATACATGAAAAGGGGTATTCTGGTAATTTACCTAAGGCATATAAACTACCTATCATACAACTACTCAAACGATGTGACCATAGGGTATAACCTCGGAAGGTTATTCCCTACCTACTATGGTCACCTAATGTATTTGGTCGGATCCTAATGATCGACCAAATGGGTCGAGTTCGAAGGTATAGGCGATTTATTAGATCGCCTACCCTACGACCCTAGACAACGTGGTAATCAGTGGGCATAGTCCCAAGGGACTATGACCAACGTGATTACAATCACGTTGCGAAGTTCAAACGAACTTCGCATTGACCATAAGCTGGTCAACGCTGAAAGTCAAACAAAGTTTGACTTTCTGACTCTAAAAGCAATAAAATAAAGAAAAGAACGAAAGAATACTTACGAAGGGTCCCTGAATGCTAATCCCGATTCAAGAATCTCAGGTATGAAACAATGGTTTCAACTTAGAGGTTCTCAAATCAGAATTCTTGTAATTTTTTAGCATGGGGGGGTGGGGTATTTATAGTAAAAGGTCCACCGTTAAGATCGTTTCATGGAAAACGTGCCTTAATCCCACCCGTACAAGTGTCGGGACCTTATGGTGACTAAAATGTGATCCTTATCAGATGACTAGACAAATGAGAATGTGTGGTGGTGGATCAAACAGCTGCAATCTGCTGTTAGAAACATTTAACCTGGTCAGAAGGTCTGACGCGGGCCGCCTGAGGATGTTAAGATCTTGAGGCGGGCCGCCTAGGAGTCACAGATCAGAACAAAGTTTCAGAAATGACAGTTTCAGTCCCTGCACGTGTTTAAGCCCATTTCCGGCACTTCTAAGGCCCGTAAAGCCAACTTTAAGGCCCTATAATGATGCCTAAACATTGTGGACATGAAACATGCTCAAAAATATGCCGGATGATGGTTCGTTTGGTCGTACGAACGCGATGTGCGCTTAATTACGACGGAATGCGCATAAGCGCGAAAAACGATCCAAATGACGCAACGAATGGATTTTTGGCAACCCAAACACTAAAGCATAATATAGTCATGCTTACATAAATTTTTGGATGTCCGGATGTATTCAGAACGTAAGTTATGCGCGAAAGTGCAAACTTGTGCACTTTTTGACACTTTTAGTCCCTGAATGACCCAAAAGTTTATTTTAGCACACCGAACCCCTCAAAGCCTATTTCTAAGCTATGTAAAGGATATTTAAGGTGTGTTTAACTTATGGTCATGTTCCGGAATGTCCGTTACAATTCAAATTGGCATACTTTCGCAGTTTGTCAAGTTTAGTCCCTGTAAGCGATTTAACTTGATTTTGCCATACCAAAGCCTTCAAAACTTATTTCTAAGTTATGTAAAGGTTGTTTAAGGTATGTTAAGCCTATGTCACTATTCCGGAGTGTTTGTTGCATTAAACTGGTTATATTTACGCATCGGTGCGCGTATAACCTTCCAGAAAGCGATTTAGAGTTTGAAATTGAACAAGAATTGATATGTGCAAATGATACACATATTTTTACAAATCCCAAGTATGAAATATAATATTTCATTGGTTCGGTATTTGTTTGATGGCCGTGGAGGCACAGGTGTTACAGCCCATGTGTGTGTTGTCAGGTTAGGTTAGTCAAGATTCATATGTTATTTGTTTGCATATATGTTATTGATTTGTATGATAAGGATCCATCATAATTGTCGGCCATTGTTATCATATTTGCATATGATTGTCTGTAATCATGTGCTTGTTACATGTGTTTTCAAATTAGGTATATTTATATCAACCTGCCATTATTGAATAATGATTGAGTGATGATGTAGTCGACGAAAACCCCACCCCACTTGAAAACACCTCGACGAAATCCCATGATTTCGGCCCAGGTGATTTCGGCCCAAGAGTTTTTTTGGTCCAAAAGTGTTTTCGGCTAATAGTCCTTAATTTATATATGAAATCTGTTAAGTATGCAACTACGTTTAACTTATTAACTGAGTTAAGTTTATTAACTCAGTTAACTTCAGGTATGTAACTTTGTTAAACAAATGAACTTCAGTTAAGTTGGTAAGGTGATAACCTAATTGTTTGTGAACTCTATTAGATAATTAACACTGTTAGTTTATATTCCTGTATGTATGTTGATTCCGTTAAGTTGTAAACTTTGTTAAACCTGTTAGCTCTATCGAGCATGTTAATTGATTAACCATGTTAGATATTACTAAGAACTCAGTTATATGGAGTATGACTGTGTGAACATGAACCAACTGTTATGTGCTACTTGATGAGAAATGCATAAACACACTATGTGACGTTAGATTTGTGTGCAAGATTGTTACGAACGAAAACTGATTATATACACGTGCGTACTATAGGTCGTGATTGATTAATTGTGGACGTGTAACCCTTTTAGCATACCGAGCAATCCAAGGTGAGTTCACACTAGCCAAGGCATGGGATTCCCAGGGGTTGGGAATGGGATTGAATAATTACTTGTACAGCTATTACATTTAAACTAATTACCACTGTCCTCGGATTTAAGGGCACGTACGTAAAACCTACGTACAGTTATACTTACTACTGTCTTCGGATTGAAGGGCACGTACGTAAAGCCTACGTACACGATCATAAGACCATCACCTCTATCAAAGGAAGTCCCTCATTTATCGACTTAATCGCCGAGGCCTATGGCGAGCGGGTCATTAGTTAATAGCGCTATTAGGTTTAACAAACCTCACACCGTGCCAGTCGGACGGGCGTGTACTAATGGACTACGGGCAAAGGGTCAATTCTGATAGACATTGACTTAGGGCACCTCTTACATTTTCGTAGCAGTCGATACGCGTGGTCTAGTAATACATGGGAAGCCCCCACTAATCATCGCACACAGGCCTGGATTGGCCGCGATACGGATTAATACGATACATGGTTTACAAACGAACATACGATTTACGAAATGAACACGATAACCAAATAACCAACTGTGAACTCGCTCAACTTTGTTGTTGATTCGTTGCTACATGCCTTGCAGGTCATTAGGTACTCATGGAGCTTGCACAGGGAGGAACAGTCGTTGTGGGACATGGCAATGTGTGCCATGTTTTAAACATTTCCTTTATTTCATACTTAATACTTGCTATGGGTTTTACAATTATGCTTCCGCTAAACACTTAACTATGTTTTGGTTTCTGAACACCTTTCATATTGTTTGGTTGAATTATGTTTACTTACATGCTTGTTCAATATGATTGGTGTCTTGATCCTGGTCAGTCGCGCCTCCAAGCGGTGATACTCCGCGTGTGGATTTTGGGGGTGTGACAAGTGTTCACTTATAGGCGAGCATGTCTTCAGTGATACATTAATATGACCCGTTTACTTTGATTTGACACCGTCTCATTTGTTTGCCTTACGTAACAAACAAATGATTGCAATTTTTATGCATTGCCATCCTGTTTTGATTGTCTGATAACCTTTCACTTGTTTCTTCCAATGTCTTTCATTTTCTTCTAGAATGTCTCTTCCTCTCAGCAACGGTCAAATGTCCGAGTAAACAGCCAAATTTGCCCAGCGAATAGGCGAAGTGATTCTGAAGACTGTGGAATTAGGAATTGCCATGTCTCGTCTCAACAATGAAGCCACTCAAGAGTCACCAAAGGAAGCAGAAGCCAAGCCTTCACCTAAACCAAAGAAACGTAAAGCTTCAAAGAATCCCGCAGCGGTGGCACCAAAACAGGCAAGACCTAGCCAAGTGACAGCACTACTAGCCAGGAAGCCATACAACGGAACTGCACCCTTGTGCAACCAATGTAGCCTTCATCATCAGGCTAGCGTGAAGTGCCGCAAATGCCAAATTTGTGGACTTATAGGTCATACGGCAAGGGTTTGCCCAACTACAGCAGTACCAAATCAAGCAGGACCCATCCGGGTGGCAACACCACCTGCTAGGAAGCCATACAAGGGAACGACACCAATATGCGACAAATGTAATGGGCATCACCAAGCTCACTTACCGTGTCGTCTGTGTGTATCATGTGGGCGAATTGGTCACCTGGCAAGTGCTTGTCGATATAACCCGAACCAAGGTGGTCCAAATCAACCAAAAGCCGACTCTGCTCAAGCTCGTTTCTCACCAGGGTCTTGCTACAACTGTGGCGAGATGGGCCATTTCCTAAGGGACTATCCAAAGCTTGCTAATGCAAATCCAACCCACGGATGAGCAGTTGGCTGATTAGAAGATGTAGTTGTCTTATGCTTTTGTTTCTTCTATTTCTTGTAATGTGAAACAAACTGTTTTGATTATAAATAAATTGCTGTTCACAATTCTGATATGCGAGTGTAGTTACATGTGTGTATGACTTTTCCTATGATACCTACATCAAGGAACTATATTCCTTCCAAACTACTCTTGCGATTGTTCCCATTCTTGCGTTTGCTCATGATTCCCTTGGACAAATTCTAAGTACTCGTTTCATTCTAAGATACGAAGTACAGAAAATAAAGTGACATTATGAGTAATCATGCTTCTGCACATCTGTGCCTTTGAATCCTTGGTTAGATAACTAAGGGTATTTTCAAAACTCATACCCATTACGTTTTGATTTTTCAACATACACAGTACAAGTATTTCAAAAGCAATCTTCATGATCTCAAAACATTTCATATAGTTTGAAAACAAATTTTTTTAAATGCATTGTCTATGTTATTTCAAAAACATTGGCTATGTTTTCAAAAACAACCTTCATAATTTCAAAATGTTTCATATAGTCTGAAGACAATATTAACACGGTACATTTTCTTATCAAGTGCACGATTTCAAAAGCATCATTCATGTTTTCAAAAACCTTATACATAATTTCAAAAATTCATCTCGCATGATTTTTAAAACATTTTTATAAATATACCTACCTAATACACCTACTTTATGATTTCAAAGGTATTATATATAAGGTTTCAAAAACATTGAACACATTTTTTTTAAGAACCCCATGCATAGTTTTCAAAAATATTTTCTTCATACGTTGACTTAACTTTCAGATTCTACTTCATATGTCGCTTTGACATATCTAGCATCTCAACTTCATAAGCATGTTTACTTCATGTTTTGACTTAAGCACATCCAGTGCAAGGTTTCAAAACAGGTTTCAAAACATCTTCAACTTCTAAAATCCATATGGGATCTTTTTATCTTCACATTTAGACCCTTGTGGATGATTATCATTCAAATCAGAGTCCTTAATTGGATTCCTTATGTACCTAAATTCGAACATTTCGGTTCCTTATAATCGAAATCGAATTTTTCTTTTAAAAATCTTTCTATCTTTATAGTTAGATTCTTGATAATGTTTAAAGTACCAAATGAAATCCACGAGATGGATTCCTAGTGTGCTTTAAATACATATGCTCTGTTAGCAAAACAAATTAACAAATTAAAGATCTAGATAAACAATCTTTGTGGTTATATGACTATGTGTTTATGCATCTTGTGTTTTCTTCTATGCATTTTGTGTTTTTGTATACTCTGGGTATTCGTTATCCAAATCCTCGTAGAATCTTTCATATCTGCATATGAGGGATTCGTAGTAGGATATTCAAAAAGGTACTACCTTAAATCCTTAATGGGCTTCTATGTAATAGTTAAGACCCTTGGATTATATAGTACCACTCCATGATTCATAAGAGACCCTTTTTGGGGTCAAGTCAAAAAGATTGATTCAAAAATCTGGTTAAGAATGACATGTGATGATATAAGCTGAAAAGACTCCTTGGTTGTCTATTAAAATCATTTATTGATTTAATAAAAGGGACCCTATGGTGGTCTAGTTACACTCATCGCAGGTTTGTTCATTCGGTTTTCCCCTACACATTATAAAATAGACTGTGTGAACTATGCAAGGAATTGTCTAATTATGGACGCGTACATAATTATGAGATTCAGTGCACGGTAACCACAGTAAGATTTATTATGTGTAAGAACCGATAGTGATAACAATAACGAAATGAGAACGATGTAATGGAGGTACGGTAGACGCACCAATGACGCTTCATATACTTGTATATAAGTATCCCTCTTACATTGCAATCATGATGTTATTAAAGTTACTAGAAGTTCAGAACCCTAACCAATGTTGTTCTATCTTTTCAACTTCATGTTTTAAACTCTCACAAGTTTCCTCTAAATAAAAAAATTTCGGGACAAAATTTCCTAAAGTAGGGGAGACTGTGACAACTGTGCCTCCACGGCCATCAAACAAATACTGTATCAATGAAATATTGTATTTCATACTTAGGATTTGTATAAATATGTGTATCCTTTACACATTATCAATTCTTGTTCGATTTCAAACTCTAAATCGCTTTCTGGAAGGTTATACGCGCACTGATGCGTAAATATAACCAGTTTAATGCAACGAACACTCCGGAATAGTGAAATAGGCTTAACATACCTTAAATAACCTTTACATAACTTAGAAATAAGTTTCGAAGGCTTTGGTATGGCAAAATCAAGTTTAATCGCCTAAAGGGACTAAATTCGACAAACTGCGAAAGTATGCCGATTTGAACTGTAACAGACATTCCGGAACATGACCATAAGTTAAACACACCTTAAATACCCATTATATAGCTTATAAATATGCTATGAGGGGTTCGGTGTGCTAAAATAAACTTCTGGGTCATTCAGGGACTAAAAGCGTCAAAAAGTGCATAAGTTTGCACTTTCGCGCATAACTTACGTTCTGAATACATCCGGACATCCAAAAATTTATGTAAGCACTAAAATATTTTATTTTAGTGTTTGGCATGAGAAAAATCCATTCATCGCGCAATTTGGATCATTTTTCGCACTTATGCGCATTCCGTTGTAATTAAGCGAACATCGCAACCGTACGGCCAAACGAACCGACATCCGAGATATTTTTGAGCACATTTTAAGTTCCCTATACCTTAAATTCATTTTAGAGCTTTGAAATGGAGTTAACAGGGCTTAAACGTGTCAAAAATGCATCAAAAACCAAGTTTGGAGCTGCAGGGGCCTGTTCTGCCATTTTTCAAACTTTCTGGTCTGCAAGGTCCTTACGGACCTCAACACTAATAATGTTGAGGTCCGTAAGTAGGGGCCAGATGCAGCAACTTGTTTTTAATAGCCTGTTTCCAGCCTTTCAACCCCCCCCCCCAAAGGCCAATGTCACATGTCAAACTCTTGTGGTGGGGGCAAAATGAGTTACCATAACATTCCGACAAGTGTACGGGTGAGATCAAGGCACGATATTCAAGAAAAGATCTTAACGGCTCTCCGAAAACTATAAATACCCAACCCTCACTCCTTGCAAACCCACATTTGATCTGAGTTTTTCTCTAAGTGGTTGTGATGTCTCACTTCCTACCTGAGATTACTTGGAATCAAATCTTGCGGGGACCCTTTGTAAGTGTTCCTTCGTTCTTTTATCGCTTTTTGAGTCCGAAAGTCAAACTTTGTTTGACTTTCTGCATTGACTAGTTTATGGTCAATGCGAAGTTCGTTTGAACTTCATAACGTGAGCGTAATCACGATGGTCATAGTCCTTAGTGACTATACCTACTGATTACCACGTTATCTAGGCTCAGTGACGAGTCGTAGTTTCGGCCAAAATGCGTATTCATGCGTATTTTGTAACCAAACTACTCTTGGGTATCAAAACCATTTGTTTTGATACCAAACCTGTTTTCTAAAACTTAGTTAAGCATGTTTTAACATGCTTAGCTCGTCACTTTTAGTTTAGTGCTTATATAGGGTCGTAAGGTAAGCGATCTAAACAATCGCTTATACTTTCGAACCCGACCCGTTTGGTCGATCACTAGGATCCGACCAAGCACATTAGGTGACCATAGTATATAGGGAATAACCTTCTGAGGTTATACCTTATGGTCACGGCGTTTAGTTAGTTGTATGATAGGTAGTTTATATGCCTTAGGTAAATGACCAAAATACCCTTTTTACGCCAAAATTCATATTAAGCATATGTAACATAAATTTTGGTATCTAAACTGATTTGGTAACAATATTAGACATGTTAAGGCATATTTTACTTATCATAGGGCTAGTTAGGCATTCCGAACGCGTTTCACGCAAACGACGCGTTAAAGTAGCATAAGCTACCTAAACGGGTCGTAATGGGTCGTAAGCACTTAGGTTAGGTTTCATTTAGTATGTAGGCTTTGTTAAACCATACTACATGAGTTCCCATACTCATTTGGTTTACGAGCCCTCATTCTATCCGATCTTCCGATTTAGGTCCGGTTTATTAATGTAGTTACCTATATTAGATGTCGTTTGATATCCGTGATCTCTAGCATTGTTTGGTTGTTACTCAAGGACTACAAAGCAATCTCAAGTGAGTACATAGACCCCTCTTTTACTGTTTTCCAAACATTTTGGGGTGGAACACATGTGCCTACTTGTTACTTTCATGCTTTCCTGTTTTCACATCATATACTTGCTATGTTCACTAGTACATTTATAGTACATGATTTCATTGTGTTTTATGCTATGTATGCCCATTGTGTGCGTACTTAGTACATTATTTTACATTACATTTTATGCTATGTATACCCATTGTGTGCGTACTTAGTACATTATTTTACATTACATTTTATGCTATGTATGCCCATTGTGTGCGTACTTTGTGACAACCCGAGTTTCAAGGTCTCTATTTGACTTAACCTGGTACTTCTTTGATTTAAGTGTGTTTTATATATTTGGGGTGCATTTTATATGAATGTATGACAATAATGTGATTTGTATTAATTATGTGTTTGTGAGTTATTAAACAACAAAACCCCCATGACCGAAAACACCCCACACGAAAACACCCACCCACCCATGAAAACACTATTGGACGAAAACAGCTTAGTGTTTTCGTTAAAAGCTTGTTGGCGAAATCAGCTGGGCTTTTGGGCCCAATGTCGATCTGTTAATATATGTTTTGTTCCAAACTCTACGTGAACTAGGAGGTGATAACATAAGAAAACCCTATCTATCTATCTTCCCTTCTTCCTTAAACCCGGCGGCAGCCTTTCTCACCCTCGAAGACCCTTGTGATTTTTCACATCGTTTCTCTCGGTTAGTGTACTGTTACCCCTTGCTTGGTTCGAGTTCTTTTGATATATATTATGAGATTGATACATGATGTTATGTGTTGTATATGTGAATGTAATTATGATAAGTACCTTATAACATTACATGTGAGATTTCTTGAAAGTGCAGCCAATTTAGATAAGGATCAAATTCATGTTGTCGGCCATTATATTCATATTTGCATGAGGATTAAAAGTCAATGAAACTGAAAGGCATGATATGATGTCCACAGATGGGATAGGTGGTGTTAAGCGACCATGTGCATGACTGTTATGGGAATTGGTGTTGTGAATTATGTGAAATAGCTAATATGTATCCATGCTAGATTTGATGGTTGTGACTGTGTTAATGTAATGGATGCAAAACTGAAAGTAAATAACTAGTTACACTGTTAATCGATGATCTAGGGTAGTGTATATGCTAAAGATGTTGTGATTCACAATGATACCGAGGACTAGACTTGTTTTCACGAAATCAGATTTAGGATGATAGCCGTATATATAATCAGATGATTGTCTTGATAATGAGGATGTCAAGAATAATTGCTTTGTTAAGATT
Source organism: Helianthus tuberosus (assembly GCA_030545235.1). Lineage (NCBI taxonomy): Eukaryota > Viridiplantae > Streptophyta > Magnoliopsida > Asterales > Asteraceae > Helianthus > Helianthus tuberosus. Next base: position 11,861 of record JARYGA010052719.1, on the reverse strand, counting down.
CTATGGTGAGGATTAAATGAGAATAAGGGTTTCGATAATTGTTTGTCAATCATGTTAAATGGCCGACAATCTCATTCATCACATGCAACTTATCATGACAATTTTCACATGTTAAATGGCTGCAAGAATTTTAATAGAATTCATTCTATTGGACCAAAGAACCCATTAAACCAACAACATTATCATCTATCTTAAACACCATTGGACCATACATTGTTCAGGGATTGATGGTAGGCTGCTAAGTGGTATACGAAGGGTAATTATATTGAGCTTGTATTTTGTGATTATCAACTGTTACTATAAACTTGCAAGATGATTGTGTAAAGTTCACGATTCTTATACATGTTTATATGCATAATAAATCATGACATAAATTGATGAGATGAGTGAATAAACTGTCGTGATTTGGACTACATGTGTGAGTTACGTGAGCAATGCAAATGCTAGATATGAACCTTGAATATGTTAATTCTGTGGTATGTTAACTCTGTTAAACCTGTTAATTGATTTAACTGCTTACATGATACATGATGTTAACTGCTAAGCACTTTGTGACCTAGACTGCATGTGAAACATTGCGAACTCGAAACTGATTGTGTATACGTGCACACTATAGGACTTGACTGATTACGTAAAACCTATGTAAACAAGTACATATTACTGTCTTCCGGAGTCAGGAAGGACACTTACGTAAAACCTACGTAAACTCACATATGCTACTGTCTTCCGGGGTCAGGAAGGACACTTACGTAAAACCTACGTAAACTCACACATGCTACTGTCTTCCGGGGTCAGGAAGGACACTTACGTAAAACCTACGTAAACCCCACGCGTACCACTGTCCTCGGGTAAAGAAGGGCACTTACGTAAAACCTACGTAAACCTTGTACGTACTACTGTTCTCGGGTTAAGAAGAACACTTATGGTTTCAAATAGTCTAGTGTATATACAAATATGGGAAGCCCCCACTAATAGAACATACTGTCGGCCTAGTAGAGCCACATGTTACGAAAAGAACTTACTTGTGACAACTCGAGTTTTCAAGATTTCCATCTTCGCATTTAGTGCACGTTAATTTTTTTTATGTTGTTTGTTAATACGACTTGTTTGTTTCACAACGATTACATTTGTAAAACGTTAAATAGTATTGCGATTGATATTTGATATTTGGGGTGCATATTATATTTGAGTATATGATGATAGTGTAATTTGTGCTAATTGGGATTGTATAATTTATTATGGAAGTTTGGCCTAACACCCCTGCTAATATGAAAACACCACCTCCCTGGTGAAATCACCCTAGTGGTGAAAACACCTTATGTGTTTTCGTCCATGTGGCTGACAAAAACAGAGATGGGCCTTGGCCCAGTATTGAGATATTTTATATAATCATTTTATAAACAAATCTTCTCAGAGAAGTTTCACACTTATCAAACCTTATCTTATCACATTGTCTCTCTCTACTCTTTGAACCCAACAACAACAGATCTTCTCATTCTAAGATAATCCTCTGTTTAATCCACGGTTAGTGTTAACTTTAATAAATTGTTTGATTTAAATCAATAGTAAGATTGATCTGTTTATCATTTATCTGTGATGATTTTTGGAATGTGAAACTGTATGATCGATATATATATATACGTATATATATATGTATTGCCTGTAAACTGATGTGATGAGATGGTATGATCGATATATATAGTTATTGTCAACAAACTGTTAAGTACATGTGATGATATGATTGACTGTGTTTGCTTGTTATGATATATCGATTGATAAGCTAGATTATAACTGGGTTAAGTAACTGTAAGTGATGATGATGATGTAGGACTTGACGAAATCACCCACAACAAAAACAACCTGGACGAAATCACATAGGTGATTTCGGCCCAAGTATGTTTGGCCCAAAATAGATTTCGACACATATATGATTTCTACATAGTGATTTAGGCCCACACATAAGGTTTTCGGCCCATATATGATTTCTATATATATTGTTTTCGGCCCATTAAGGGTTTTCGGCAAAGGGGTTAACGAAATCATTGTGATTTCGGCTATAAGGGATTTCGCCACTTTGGTGATTTCATATTATTGTTTGCTGTTAACTTGTTAAGCTTGTTAGTTAGTTAACTCTGTTAAGTGAGTAACTCTGTTAAGCAAATAACTCAGTTTAATTAATCTTTCTATTACCTCTGTTAAGTATGTTAAGTGGATTAACTAGTTCAGGCATATTAAATCTGTTAACCTCGGTTAGTTAATAGTTCCGATTTATGTCAACTCTATTAACTGTGTAACCATGATATATGTATTAATCCAGCTAAACTGTTAACTCTGTTAAGTGTATGATTGTACAGTCATATTAGAATAAACTACAAAAGACCTTTATGTGTAGCATGGATTGTTTAAGCATGATTAACTGTTGTGTGTTATATGATATTAATGTGACACTAGTTTCATGTGAAACATTGCGAACGTGAACTGATTGAGTATACGTGCACTATAGGACTTGACTGATTAATTGTGAGCACTTAACTTAGCATACCGAGCAAAACAAGGTGAGTTCACACTCTTACCAAGGCATGGGATTCCCGGTGGGTTGGGAATGGGTTAAGAAACTATAATGGAACCTACATATCCTCCTTGGGTAGGATATGTACCGCCATCCTCCATGGGTAGGATGCCAATATTAATCCTGCGTATTCTCCTTGGGTAGAATACGTACGTTCGTCCTCCTTGGGTAGGACAACAACCTTAACGTACGTAAAACCTACGTACACTCACACTCGCTACGGTCCTTGGATCAAGAAGGGCACGTACAAACACGACTAGTCTACACATGGGAAGCTCCCACTAATCATCGCACAGATGCCTGAAAAGGCCGCGATACGGCCACTAACCTTCGCACAGATGTCTGGAGGACCGCGATGGAAATAAATAAGAAAACATGGTTTACAAAACGAACAACTGATTTACGAAATGAATTCTATAACTGAATAACCAACTGTGAACTCGCTCAACTAGTTGTTGACTCTCTGTTACATGCCTTGCAGGACCATATGTACCCTTGGAGCTTGCACGGGAGGCGTGGTCGTTGTGGGCACGGATTGTGGATGCTTTGATAAAAACTTAATGACTCTTTAAACTAAACACTTGTGTTGTATGTTCATAACTATGCTTCCGCTACCTATGCTATGCTTTAGATTTAGTACCAATTGTATTGTGATGGATCACGTTTACTTTACTGATTACTTATATGTTCAATATGATTGGTGGCTTGATCCTGGTCATGTCACGCCTCCAAGCGGTGGTGCTCCGCGGGTGGATTTTGGGGGTGTGACAGATTGGTATCAGAGCCATTGGTTATAGAGAACTCGGTTTTAATAAGGGGAAAACGATTTTGTTAAAACCAGACTATAACCAGAATAGTGCTCTCAACGATCCACAACGACGCTTCGCTCCACGTGCAAGGCTCAACATCATAGGTACTACTATTCATGTTACTTTACCTACTTGCTAGAATTACATAGAACTTTGCTCGTGGTATGCTCAGATTACAGAACCTACTATATGTTATTGCTTGAGAATACTTGTGTGCTCACTCTCTTCGCACTATTCGCGAACCTCTCACCCACATGTTCTCCTTGATGTCAAGATCATGAGTGGACGCGTTAACCTAACTCAAGCCCAGTTGGCGTCTTCGATCACTGAACAACTTACTGCAGCACTCGCAGCTGCCCAGGCAGGAGGTGTAACCTGCCATCACAACTCACTCTAGGATCCTTAGATCCTACTCTCGTAACTCAACACTTGTGCTTAATTTTGATTACTCTTACGCACACGACAAGTCAACACGCTCAGCCACCTGTGTGCACATACAAGACTTTTATGGACTGTCGTCCTACTACTTTCAGCGACACTGAAGGAGCTGTTGGACTCCTCCATTAGTTCGAGGAACTCGAATCGGTCTTCGAGTGTGTGAATGACCCGAGGCTCGTAAGGTGAAATATGCCACTGATACTCTCGAAGGCACTGCGTTAACTTGGTGGAACGCGCAAGTTCAGATGCTGGGGCTGGCGGCTGCTAATGCCACCCCTTGGGACGAATTCAAGGAACTAATCAAACTAGAATACTGTAACTATGATAACATCCACAAACTGGAAGTGGAGTTCTTTAACCTGAAGATGACGGGGTCAGAAATAGAGGCGTATACGAAGCGATCTAACGAACTGACAACTTTGTGCCCTACTATGGTGGAACCTCCCATCAAGCGCACCGAGAGCGGTACCTCAAAGGCTTAGTACCAGAAATTCAAAGTCATGTGATGACTGCTAATCTTGCTACTATTCAAGATGTTACTCATCTTGCTCATCGTCTCACAGACCAGGCAGTGGAACAGAACAAGCTGCCTAGACGTATTGGTGCTACTACTACTACTTCTGCTATTCCCAGTGACAACAAATGAAAGTGGGATGGAACCTCTAGCAAGGGTTCGACTACGATTCCGTCCCAGGCACAGCAGTGAAAGATCGATGACAACCAAAGTCCTGGTCAGCAACCTTTTAGCAGTCAATGGCAGGGTGGATACAGGGGAAACCACCCTAAGTGCAAATGATGTAACTTGCACCACAGCGGGCAGTGCAACCGAAATCATTGTCAATGATGCGACAAGCTTGGTCATGGAGCCAAAGATGGTAGAAACTCACGTCCTGCAAACCAGAACCGACAACAGCAGTCACAAGCTCCACAGAATCAGCAGCAACAGCAGGGTAACAAGGGATGTTATCCGTGTGGTGCTGAAGGTCACCTCAGGAGACACTGCCCACAGTTGAACCAGAATCAGAATTAGAACCACAACCACGGAAACGGGAACAATAGTGGAGACAACAACGGGGGTAATAACGACGGCAATGGTGCCAGGGGTCGAGTGTTCGTGAATGGTCAGGGTGATGATAGGAATGACCCCAACGTTGTGATAGTTTTGACATCGTCATTGGTATGGATTGGTTATCCCAACAGCAAACAGAGATCCTAAGCAAAGAGAAGAAGTTAGAGGATATCCCAGTAGTACGTGATTTTCCTCAAGTGTTCCCTAAAGATTTACCTGGGCTACCGCCTAATCGCCAAGTCGAATTTCAGATCGAGCTAGCTCCAGGAGCAGCACCCATAGCTCGAGCACCTTATCGCTTAGCTCCAACTGAACTGGAAGAACTGTCTAAGCAATTGCAAGAACTCTTGGAAAAGGGTTTCATACGTCCTAGCTCTTCGCCCTGGGGAGCTCCGGTATTATTTGTGAAGAAGAAAGACGGTACCTTTCGTATGTGTATAGACTACCGCGAATTAAACAAGGTGACTGTGAAGAATCGCTATCCACTTCCACGTATCGATGACTTATTCGACCAGTTGCAAGGGTCGAGCTATTACTCGAAGATTGACCTGAGGTCAGGCTATCATCAATTGAGAGTCTGGGACGAGGACGTCTCCAAAACAGCATTCAGAACTCGCTACGGCCATTACGAGTTTTTGGTCATGCCATTCGGGCTAACCAACGCGCCTGCGGTTTTCATGGATCTTATGAACAGGGTGTGCAAACCTTATCTTGACAAGTTTGTTATTGTTTTCATTGATGACATCCTGATCTACTCGAAGAATCGGGAGGAACATGAGCAGCATTTACGACTTATTCTGGAACTCCTTCGAACGGAACAGCTGTACGCAAAGTTTTCAAAATGTGACTTCTGGCTTCGTGAAGTCCACTTTCTAGGCCACGTGGTAAACAAGGATGGGATTCATGTCGATCCATCCAAGGTAGATTCGATCAAGAACTGGCCTGCACCTCGCACACCAACCGAAATACGCCAATTCTTGGGTTTGGCGGGTTATTACAGGCGGTTCATCAAAGACTTCTCAAAGATTGCACAGCCGCTTACATTACTGACACAGAAAGGTGTTGCTTACCGTTGGAGTGATACACAAGAAACAGCGTTTCAGCACTTAAAGGATAGACTTTGTAGCGCACCTATCCTCTCATTGCCTGAAGGCACGGACGATTTTGTAGTCTACTGCGATGCGTCTATCCAGGGTCTTGGATGTGTGTTGATGCAGCGGGATAAAGTCATTGCTTATGCTTCGCGCCAACTTAAGATTCACGAACGGAATTACACTACGCACGATTTAGAGCTGGGAGCTGTTGTTTTTGCTCTCAAGATATGGCGACATTACCTGTATGGCACCAAGTGCACCATCTACACCGATCACAGGAGTCTTGAGCATATCTTCAAGCAGAAAGAATTGAAAATGCGACAACGTCGATGGGTCGAGTTACTGAACGATTACGAATGTGCCATAAAGTACCATCCGGGCAAAGCCAATGTGGTGGCCGACGCCCTCAGTCGAAAGGATACTACACCTAGGCGTGTACGAGCGTTGCAACTCACTATTCAGTCTAGTCTCCCTTCACAAATACGAGATGCTCAGGTAGAAGCATTGAGACCAGAAAACGTCAGGGCTGAAGCCCTACGCGGCTCAAGGCAACGGTTAGAACAAAGGGCAGACGGCGCCTATTATGTAACAGGACGCATCTGGGTCCCACTCTATGGTAATTTATGCGAGCTTGTAATGGATGAAGCTCATAAGTCTCGCTACTCAGTACATCCTGGTTCGGATAAGATGTACCACGACCTCAGAACTACATATTGGTGGCCTAGCATGAAGGCCCACATAGCAACTTACGTTAGCAAGTGTTTGACTTGTGCGAGAGTCAAAGCGGAATATCAGAAACCATCAGGCCCACTCCAACAACCTGAGATACCACAATGGAAATGGGAACAAATTTCCATGGATTTTGTTACTGGCCTACCTAGATCTCAACGTGGAAATGATACTATTTGGGTGATTGTGGATCGACTCACAAAGTCTGCTCACTTCTTGGCTATCAAGGAAACGGATAAGTTCTCCACTCTAGCAGACGTATACCTTAAGGAAGTTGTCTCGAGGCACGGGGTGCCCACCTCTATTATCTCTGATCGTGACGCACGTTTTACTTCAGAACTGTGGCAAGCAATGCACAAATCTTTTGGCTCTCGATTAGACATGAGCACAGCTTATCATCCTCAGACAGATGGGCAGTCTGAGCGCACTATTCAAACTCTAGAAGACATGCTTCGGGCGTGCGTAATTGACTTTGGCAAGGGCTGGGAAAAGCATCTGCCACTTGTGGAATTTTCGTACAACAACAGTTACCACACCAGCATTAAAGCTGCTCCATTTGAGGCATTGTACGGGCGTAAATGCCGATCACCTCTTTGTTGGGCAGAGGTGGGTGACAGTCAGATCACAGGTCCAGAAATGGTAGTTGATACTACTGAAAAGATTGCTCAAATACGATAACGCATGGCGGCAGCTCGTGACCGTCAGAAAGCATACGCCGATAAAGACAGGAAACTACTCGAGTTCCAGGTTGGGGATCGAGCACTACTCAAAGTTTCACCCTGGAAGGGTGTTGTTCGTTTTGGCAAAAGGGGCAAACCCAATCCACGATACGTTGGACCATTTGAAGTCATAGAGAAAATAGGCAAAGTGGCCTACAGACTGAACTTACCAGCTGAACTCAGTGCAGTTCACAACGTCTTTCACGTGTCGAATCTGAAGAAGTGTCTATCAGATGAGACCTTCATAGTTCCTTTGAAGGAGCTCACTTTCGACGAACAGTTGCATTTCGTCGAGGAACCAGTTGAAATCACGGACCGGGATGTTAAGGTCCTCAAGAACACCAGAATACCTCTTGTTCGAGTTCGTTGGAACTCCCGTCGTGGCCCAGAATATACCTGGGAACGCGAAGATCAAATGGAACTCAAATATCCCCAGTTGTTCGAAAACAATGCAACTACTACTGAGGCTGAAGCTACTACAGAAGTTCGGGATGAAATCCCAAATCAACGGGGGGATGATGTGACACCCCAGGAAAACCAGTAAATGATAACTTACCTAGCTTCCTCAGTAACCGCATGCTAAATTTCGGGACGAAATTTCTTTCAAGTTGGGGATAATGTGACAACTCGAGTTTTCAAGATTTCCATCTTCGCATTTAGTGCACGTTAATTTTTTTTATGTTGTTTGTTAATACGACTTGTTTGTTTCACAACGATTACATTTGTAAAACGTTAAATAGTATTGCGATTGATATTTGATATTTGGGGTGCATATTATATTTGAGTATATGATGATAGTGTAATTTGTGCTAATTGGGATTGTATAATTTATTATGGAAGTTTGGCCTAACACCCCTGCTAATATGAAAACACCACCTCCCTGGTGAAATCACCCTAGTGGTGAAAACAACTTATGTGTTTTCGTCCATGTGGCTGACAAAAACAGAGATGGGCCTTGGCCCAGTATTGAGATATTTTATATAATCATTTTATAAACAAATCTTCTCAGAGAAGTTTCACACTTATCAAACCTTATCTTATCACATTGTCTCTCTCTACTCTTTGAACCCAACAACAACAGATCTTCTCATTCTAAGATAATCCTCTGTTTAATCCACGGTTAGTGTTAACTTTAATAAATTGTTTGATTTAAATCAATAGTAAGATTGATCTGTTTATCATTTATCTGTGATGATTTTTGGAATGTGAAACTGTATGATCGATATATATATATACGTATATATATATGTATTGCCTGTAAACTGATGTGATGAGATGGTATGATCGATATATATAGTTATTGTCAACAAACTGTTAAGTACATGTGATGATATGATTGACTGTGTTTGCTTGTTATGATATATCGATTGATAAGCTAGATTATAACTGGGTTAAGTAACTGTAAGTGATGATGATGATGTAGGACTTGACGAAATCACCCACAACAAAAACAACCTGGACGAAATCACATAGGTGATTTCGGCCCAAGTATGTTTGGCCCAAAATAGATTTCGACACATATATGATTTCTACATAGTGATTTAGGCCCACACATAAGGTTTTCGGCCCATATATGATTTCTATATATATTGTTTTCGGCCCATTAAGGGTTTTCGGCAAAGGGGTTAACGAAATCATTGTGATTTCGGCTATAAGGGATTTCGCCACTTTGGTGATTTCATATTATTGTTTGCTGTTAACTTGTTAAGCTTGTTAGTTAGTTAACTCTGTTAAGTGAGTAACTCTGTTAAGCAAATAACTCAGTTTAATTAATCTTTCTATTACCTCTGTTAAGTATGTTAAGTGGATTAACTAGTTCAGGCATATTAAATCTGTTAACCTCGGTTAGTTAATAGTTCCGATTTATGTCAACTCTATTAACTGTGTAACCATGATATATGTATTAATCCAGCTAAACTGTTAACTCTGTTAAGTGTATGATTGTACAGTCATATTAGAATAAACTACAAAAGACCTTTATGTGTAGCATGGATTGTTTAAGCATGATTAACTGTTGTGTGTTATATGATATTAATGTGACACTAGTTTCATGTGAAACATTGCGAACGTGAACTGATTGAGTATACGTGCACTATAGGACTTGACTGATTAATTGTGAGCACTTAACTTAGCATACCGAGCAAAACAAGGTGAGTTCACACTCTTACCAAGGCATGGGATTCCCGGTGGGTTGGGAATGGGTTAAGAAACTATAATGGAACCTACATATCCTCCTTGGGTAGGATATGTACCGCCATCCTCCATGGGTAGGATGCCAATATTAATCCTGCGTATTCTCCTTGGGTAGAATACGTACGTTCGTCCTCCTTGGGTAGGACAACAACCTTAACGTACGTAAAACCTACGTACACTCACACTCGCTACGGTCCTTGGATCAAGAAGGGCACGTACAAACACGACTAGTCTACACATGGGAAGCTCCCACTAATCTTCGCACAGATGCCTGAAAAGGCCGCGATACGGCCACTAACCTTCGCACAGATGTCTGGAGGACCGCGATACGGCCACTAACCTTCGCACAGATGTCTGGAGGACCGCGATGGAAATAAATAAGAAAACATGGTTTACAAAACGAACAACTGATTTACGAAACGAATTCTATAACTGAATAACCAACTGTGAACTCGCTCAACTAGTTGTTGACTCTCTGTTACATGCCTTGCAGGACCATATGTACCCTTGGAGCTTGCACGGGAGGCGCGGTCGTTGTGGGCACGGATTGTGGATGCTTTGATAAAAACTTAATGACTCTTTAAACTAAACACTTGTGTTGGATGTTCATAACTATGCTTCCGCTACCTATGCTATGCTTTAGATTTAGTACCAATTGTATTGTGATGGATCACGTTTACTTTACTGATTACTTATATGTTCAATATGATTGGTGGCTTGATCCTGGTCATGTCACGCCTCCAAGCGGTGGTGCTCCGCGGGTGGATTTTGGGGGTGTGACATTACTATTACGAACTTACTTACTGTGAACTCGCTCAACTAGTTGTTGACTCTCTGTTACATGCCTTGCAGGTCGTTAGGTATACATGGAGCTTGCACTGGGAGGCGCAGTCGTTGTGGACGAGGATCGTGAATGCTTTGATTAAACATTTGGCATTTCATACTTTACTTATGTTGGGCTTTTACTCATATGCTTCCGCTAAACGTTGAATTTCTACTTATGTTTTGAAACACCATTCATATAGATTGGTTTGGTTAAATTACATATACCTTTACTATTTACGTTGTTCTATATGATTGGTGGCTTGATCCTGGTCAGTCACGCCTCCAAGCGGTGGTACTCCGCGTGTGGATTTTGGGGGTGTGACATACTTAGTACATTATTTTACATTACATTCTATGCTATGTATGTAACACCCCGAAAATTTACGTCCTATAATGTATTGACACGTGTCATAAGTTTTGAACGCGTGCAAGAATGTTCTAGAAGGACTAAAGTTGACAAACATAGAAACTATGTGAATTTGAGGGTTCAAAATGTCAACAATGAATAAATATACTTTACAATAACCCTACATGATGTTTATAACCTTAAACGAATAGATCATGGATCATACGAAGCGAATTGTGAAAGAAAGTGAGAGATTACAAACTACAGGGGTTAAATGTGCCAACATGTTTAAGTTATACCTCTGAGTGACCTTTTGACAAACCCGAAGCTTTGTAAGGATTAATTATGCTCACTAGAATGTACCACAAAAATTTCATGAAGTTTCGTTATCGTATGAGCAAGTTGTGATAAAATTCGTGTGCAAGGGTTAGAACCGTCAACATTGAAATTTAGGGCTTTTCGGGTGATCACAAAGTTACCCGAGGACTTGACAAAGTGGGTATAAGTATTAAAGCCCCTATATATAAATATCAAATCCTTAAAATGCAAGAAACATCATGAAAACGACCTTTCGGGGGACTAGGGGCCAAAGTGCAATAAATGAAACAAGTGTGACCTGATCTGAGGGGCCATGCGGCCCGCTTCCCATATGTGAACATCTAATGCGGGCCGCCTGCGACCTGCAGATGCAGAAAAAACAGGCAGCTGCCTGTTGGTGCTTGTAACCGACTCAAATGCAATTGTTTCGATACTTTGGGCAGCCTAAGATGGTTTTTAGCATGTAGGGTACTTGTGGATGATAATGCAACACCCCTAGACTTATGTGTTGATCATCTAAGAGTGTTTGAAGCCTTATATCAAGACCCACATTTTTACCACATTGTTCATTCATCACTTCTGGACATTTTCAAGAGCTCAAGAACTGATCCAAGCTTTGCATATCATCCATTAGTCGTGTGTAAGTGCCTTTGATCCTTCTTGTTTGAGTTATACTTAGTTAAAAGCCTAGAAATCAAACCGTCGTAACTACGGTTTGACTTTCCGATAAATCACAATCGGTCCAGAGTTTA